>CALYLW010001836.1:0-30000 GCA_944989445.1 Ampullaceana balthica
ATTTATATTGACAGGAGTGACAATAATCTTAATCCACATGACTTGTCTGTATCACGTTTCATTTCGACGATATTTAAAATTAATGCCTTAAAAACTGAGCTAAGAAGAAAGTTGTTTTGTGCTCCTCTCGAATTGCGATGTCAAGAATTTGATGCATTCAATAAAGTTAATGAATACTTGACTAATTTTAAATGGGCTCATTTACCATTATATCTAGAACAGTGCTTCTCAAACTTTTTAGTATTGCGGACCAGCAGGAATTTTTTCCATTGCACCAGGGACCGGTGCACTATTTTCCCTGCACTGACAATTTTTTCTGTCCTTTTTTTTTGAGAACATCTGCGGACCGGCAGCGGATGGCCCACGGACCGGCACCGGTCCGCGGACCACCACTTTGAGAAGCACTGATCTAGAAGACTAGAATGGCCAGGGGCGTTTGACAAAAAACCAATCGAACAATTATATCAAACTTAAAACGTTTTTAATTCTATCAAATAGATTCCCCCCCCCTCCCCTTTTAAAGAAAAAGGATATTCCGTGTCGTTTTGACTTAAAATATCTACACATAATCCTATTCAAATCATTTTTAGACACTTGTCATGCTTGTAAAACTCACCAGTAGCATTTTCGCTAAAGACGCTCCCCCAAATCCCCGAGTCATGTGAGCAGGACCTAGAGTCGGGGGGGGGGTAACGCATACATAAACTTGTATATTTTGGGGGTAACGGGCAAAAAGGTTTTACGACTCCTTCCATGAGAGAACCAAACGGAGCTGCGGTTACATCACAAATGCTTTGATGTCAACATCAAACGACGCAGTGTAACAATTTCATATGTTATCTTGTGGATTCTCAAACTTAAGGATTATAATTAGATTTAATTTTCGTGTCTTGATAGCATACGCCAACCAGCGTCTGATGGCCTACCGACCGGCACATTGAGAAGCACTGATTTATAAAAATAAAAAAAGTCATTAAATAAATTGTAAGCGACCAAATATTTCAGTGGAAGTTTTATTTAAAGTTACCCTTTTGATGTGACGTCACATTTCTTCAACCCCCCTCCCTCCCCCTCGTCACGCATCGTCACAAAAGTGTGACCCCCCTCCCCCCCCTAGGTGCGTGACGTCATTTATGGACGGCCCCTGTACTGACGTGGTAGCGAAATGTCATTTCTTGGTAACTTCTGCGGACCGGCATCGGATGGCCCACGGACCGGCACCGGTCCGCGGACCACCATTTTGAGAAGCTCTGACTTAGACTCTTATAGCTCGTCCTACAATACCAACGGTGAGCCTCAACATAAGAGCATCGCCATGGAGATATTCCTCCACAGTGCGTGGGCTGTCTGATCCGACCGTGTCCCCAATCGCCACAGAGCATTCGGTCAGCAGATGTGCCGCTGTCTCCTCGCCATACCACATAAACGGCAGCCGGGTTCCCTGTTTTTGTCTAGCCTGTGCAAGTAGCTGTTTGTTGGGCAGTGTCCAGTCCGTAACGAGGGACTCGCAGCTACGAGGCAGCTCCCACAGGGATCTCGCTAGCGCATTCGCTGCATTTTGTTGTAAAGCACCCTTGCCGTGTTACCATTTTCCAAGCCCGCAAGCCATCTTTCCATAAAGCAGGCTTTTAGCCACAATTTGACCCCCAATTGGGCGATCGATTTGGGACTGGGCAGCGCCCTGTTGCACCATAGGTTTGCCCTTTCTTGCTGTGGTACCCCTGATTGCCCTGTTATGTACTGTAGGACGACCATGCCCCCCGCGAGATCTAATGTCCACGGTCTCCAGTACAGCATTGACAATTTTCGTCTCCATTGAGCTCCGACCCAGAGATTCCAGAGAGGATCTTGTGTCGGCGAAGACTACGACGGTATCCCCACTCCCCATTCGAGGCTAGTTTTCCACATGGTCCAGACAGTTCAGCTACTGCAGCCCCCCCCCGCCGTACCCGCTTCGTCCATCTGTGAAGCATGATAGGCATCGATAATTCGTGCTGAAGCTCAGCTGGACTATTTTTCCCCACCAGTTTGCCAGTGTCAAACGTAGATTGGTCCCCTTGGGATATTTTTTCCCTGCTTTTGTTTAAATTGTCTGAAACCTGATGTCTTATCTATTCATACGTTCCTTCTATACAGAAAATAATTGCGTCCACACCATGCCGGTCTGTTGGCAAGTGATGTAGCGTTCATGAGGGTTCCATGCATTAACAGCCACCTTTATTTCCCTAACTAGTGTTAGCTACCTAGTTGGAGCTGGGTGGACTCAGGGACGCCCTAGGCCCCGGGAACAAGTCAAGTCGGTACGCCAGCCGGGCGCGCATGCCACTCGGCCACCATGCCACTCGGCCACCATGCCACTCGGCCACCATGCCACTCGGCCACCATGCCACTCGGCCACCATGTCACTCGGCCACCATGCCACTCGGCCACCATGCCACTCGGCCACCATGCCACTCGGCCACCATGCCACTCGGTCACCATGCCACTCGGCCACCATGCCACTCGGCCACCATGCCACTCGGCCACCATGCCACTCGGCCACCATGCCACTCGGCCACCATGCCACTCGACCACCATGCCACTCGGCCACCATGCCACTCGGCCACCATGTCCCTGCATTTCGAAGGTTAATGCCATTAATTAATTTTGATTTAATATAAAACTATTATTTATTATTTATTATTTATATTTGAAAGAGTTACAAATCCTTCATAACCTACTGTACAGTAGTACACACTATACACACTGTACACACTATACACACTGTACACACTATACACACTATACACACTGTACACACTATACACACTGTACACACTATACACACTGTACACACTATACACACTGTACACACTATACACACTGTACACACTGTACACTTGAACTTTAACAAAATGAACTTCACGGACAATATTGTGACAAACAGATCCACATACGGCAACAGATCCACATACGGCAATAGAGCCACATACGGCAATGAAACAATACACGAAACATTGCATTTTTATTTTCAGTTTTATTTGCCTCACTCTGAGTTGTCATATATAATTTGCATATTGTAAACAAAACATAAATATGTCAAATGTAAACAAAACATAAATATGTCAAATGTAAACAAAACATAAATATGTCAAATGGATTTTTGGTTTAAAAACAATGGCATTTTATTGACCAGGGAAAAAATTGAACAGAATTTGTAGAATAGATTTATAAGAATGGTTTTGTAGAATAGACTTTGTGAAATAAATTTCAAGCGTACTGTGTTCACAAAAAAATCAGGCACTTTTTAGAATAACATGTACATGTACATATGTACATATCACTTGAGCAGCTTGAGGTGGGCGGGGGCACTTGAAATAAATAATCACAAAGATATCATTTACATTTGATTATCATCTTCTTTCGCATCATAAAAATTGAGCATACATAAACAATTTGTTTTACAAGGAGTGTGTAGTAACATTGGATTGTAGAACCTTGCAATAAGTTGCCTCCCGTACTAAGGTATTCGATAGATGCATAGTGGTAACTGACGCGCGCTATTCAAACAAGAGTAATAGTGACGTCAGTAAATTTCTTTATTACCATTAGACTATATATTTGAAACATTTATAAATGACTTGGTCCGTAGAAAACTTTCCCCATGCTTCAAATACAACCCGAAGAATACAAAAAATGAATAGATAATAATTAATAAATAAATTATTTTTTAAATATAAAATAATAATGATAATGGAACATCTGGTAGAAATTTGCGATTCATTTGTGATTTGGCACATTGTGACATTCAACGACACATTGTGACATTCAACGACACATTGTGACATTCAACGACACATTGTGACATTCAACGACACATTTGCATTCACGACATTGTGACATTCAACGACACATTGTGACATTCAACGACACATTGTGACATTCAACGACTAATAAGAGAAAATAAAAGTGTACTAGCAGTGCAGGAGTCCGAATGTGTACAAAATATTGCTGGATAAAATGCGGTGTAACCTTAAAACTAACCCCACCAACAATTCCTCATGTTTCAGGCCATGTCCGGTGTCGCGTGTAGAACCAGGCAGACCAAAACATGAGATCTAGATGACATCACACGTTAGCTGTCACATCATGAACACATCGCAGATAAACCAGATTTGTACCGGGTCATGATGTGACAGCTGTCACTGATGTCAGTTGGTTACTATAGATACCAAATGCGATATGGAAACAAAAAGGAGATACACAATAAAATTTATTTAAAAAATTGAGAAAAAAAAATTACCACAAAAACTTAAAGAAATTCTTTAAAAGCTTTACTGTAAGTTTTCCCTCATACATGAACAGTTTGTTTCTGAACCTCCACCAAACATAATGTGAACAAACTGAACATCTTCCATCAACATTATTTTAAAAAATTGGATTTCGTTAACAGTAAAGGTTTACAAAAATAAATAAATAAATAGATAAATAGATGTTAGCCAATAAGTTATAATTATATGTAAACAATGGTAATAGTTTATAATCTATTTTTTAGATTTTCTAGTTACGATGATTGTACACGATTGTGTTTTTAAAAAAAGTTCAATATCTGCAGTCTTAATTTGATGACGTCAAAACAAAAACTTTCTAATGCTTATGATAGGTTGTCTAAGGCACCGGAGGTGACGTCTTTCTGATATGTTCCTTGAATGTCTATTGATCTAATACCAATCTATTGATCTAATACCAATCTGTTGATCTAAATCTAACACAAACTGGCTACATTTAGACTGGATGTTCAATTATTTGTTAATTAGACAAGTATAAAACATTCATACGTCAATGACATCAATACTCAATGTTCTGGATCAATGAACTCATTTTTAGAGCAATTCAAATTTTGTTAGAGGTCAATGATTTATATTAAAAAAAGATTAAATAAATAAAAGAACAAGTTCATAGAGTTGAGCAGCACTTGGTACACACAACACAATACAACACAACACAACACAATACAACAAACCGTACAATAACAGTGAACACATTCGGTTAATTTGTTCCAATGAGCAGCTGAGACAGTCCTTCATTTGACCTTTCTGAAAAGTTCATTTTGTGACACATTTCTTCTAGATGTAGAGATATTTTAAACAGACCTGAGATTTGTATTAAACAGTGTCCCTAATGTTATGATTCGTGTCTTTTTTGACCACTGTGTCCAGTTGTGGAGCACATGGGTCTGTCAAGGGTTTGGCGGACATTTGAGGTCGGGACAGGACAACAGCTGCACCCGAGATCTGCGCACAATTCTCTCCCCTGATCTATATCAATAAGGTCACTAATATTTAACCAAGGTGCACGATCAATCATTATCTAACTTTTAACCCCACCACCAACACCCCCCAAACCCCTAAATAAATAAGAGAATGCCCGTCATATTCGTCAGAACATGAGGTATGAATTACAAATATTGGATCGGAGGAGACTGTCACCGTCAACTGACATGGAATCATGAGTCAAATAGAATACCAACATAAATAAACCAGTGACTCACAAGAGTCATGGAAAACCCGACGCGTCTGTACATTTTGATATTTTAAAATTTTTTGCAACATATTCCATAAAATAATAACATGGCATATATAACATGACATATTTAACATGTCCTATTTGTACAGTATCAATATTATATCACATGTGAAGTAATTCTACACACATCACAACTCCGCAAGACACCCCTCCTCACACGTCATTTCATCAGGTCAGGGGACACCCCCCCACACCCACACTCACACCACACACCCACTCCACACACACACACACACACATTTTCCCACCATTCCTCCACATTCAACCAACTTTAATCTTGACATAAAGTGTAGTAGACCCGTGATAAAAAGTTATGTACATGAGGCTAGCCAGCTAGCCGGCTGGGATTCATATCAACACTGTAAGACAAGGGTTTGGAGATTATTGACAACTTTCCCAGACGCCACCACCAGGGGGCGCCTGGTGACTGCTGACAATCACGTGGTTTCAATAATTATCTATCATAGAACACACACACACGCTATCCTCTGGAATGATCTGAAATGCGCATGAGGAACAAAAATAAAATAAAATAATTCCATTGTAAGAAAAGTTTATAACAGGTATATAACAGGTATAAAACAGGCTTGTCATCAGCGTCCATGGAAGAGAGTCAAGTATACAACAGTGAGGACCAGCCTCGTGAGTATAATTGTAACAAGTTGAAAGAGCTTCAAGAGGCAATCAGTGTTGCTAGGCAACACCAGGAAAAGCTGAGGCATTTATCTCCACCTAGTCCACAGTTTGACCATTGTCTGCGACCACACAATTTCACTTCACTAAGTCTCTCCACCTTTGTGTGTACTCAGAATGTAGAAATTCCTTTGATTGTCCGGTGGGAGGAATGCGTCTACTTAGGCTGGCATTGCCACCGTTGTCATTATTTACAAAAATACGGTGTACTAGATAAATTTGGATATTCTAAAAAATGACTAAACACAAACTATGCTTTAGAATAGGGATATTTCCCCTTGCCCCTCGGGCGCCCTGTGAGGGTCTGAGTCCAAATGATCCGATGGATGACCGTCGTGCGAAGCTCGCTCGTGACCCCGCCCCTGAATTGGGCGGCGACCCCGCCGAGCTGGGAGGTGTTGGACGAAATACTTGAATGGGGTTCACGGAGATCTGAGGTCTGTCTATGACCTGTGGACACAAACATATGGACAGTTGTAACAACATGCAGGGCATTGTGACGTAAGCAGAGGTAGTGTGTGAGTGTGTCGTAAACTAATACAGAGGTAGTGTGTGAGTGTGTCGTAAACTAATACAGAGGTAGTGTGTGAGTGTGTCGTAAACTATTACAGAGGTAGTGTGTGAGTGTGTCGTAAGCTAAAACAGAGACATGATTATAAGGCTTTAAGTTTTAACTGATGATAACATTTTACAATGCAAAGTGTTGGAACTGTTGGCTAACACTCAGGTAACGACTCGACATTTTGTTTGAAAACACAAGGAGTTATAGAAATCGAGTTTATGGAGAAACAGAGGGAGGGTAAGGCTCAGGGAGGTGGGACATTTGAAGAAAAGGGGTGGGGGATTCGGGTATGGAGGTGAGTGGAGAGTAAGGTAAGGAGTGAAGAACCGGTAGGGTGAGAGGTAGAACAAAACGTGTGGTGATTGGGAAAAGATGAGTTGAGATCTGACATGATTGTAAGCGAAAATTGTGCAGGAGATTAAGGAGTTGCTATAGCAACGGGTAGAGAGCAGTTAGGGGGGGGGTAACAAGAAAGAGTAACCATAGCAACGTGTACTTACGAAAGCACTGAGTTTGCTGGATGGATTAGAGAATTTCCCGCTTCCTTCTTCATCTGAGTAATGGCTGAAGGCAATGTCCCTGGTAGAGATCAAACATAGATACGATAACAGAATGTCTTATTTACCAGAGTCTCTTAGTCCGGTCTAACAACTTATTTTAAGATTGGAATTGTAAGAATATCTTAGTTAAATTATTTGTTGTTCGTATGTTTGAGTGTATTTGCTTGTTTGCGTGTTTGTTTGTTTGCCCAGTCTGAGCCAGATGTTTGGTGACTCACTTGTTCGACTTCCTACACGCCAGCATCCAGAAGCAGAAGCCCAAAGCTCCGGCCGCCGCAGCCATTGCTCCCAGGACGACGCCAGTGATTTGACCAGCGTCCAGTTTTTCGTTGGCCTTATTTGTCTCGCAGCGCTCACCTTCCCAGTTCTTGGTGCACCTGTGGGTCAAGGAGGTCAGTAGGTCAGAGGTGAAATAGTTTTGGAATTTGTTGGTAGCAGAGAAGTTTTTAATTTAACAGTAGACACGACCTTAAATATTTGGTATATTCGGAGAACAACGACCACAATAAGAACATTAAGAACAACCACAACAAGAACATCCACAACGACCACAATAAGAACATTAAGAACAACCACAACAAGAACATCCACAACGACCACAATAAGAACATTAAGAACAACCACAAAGAGAACGAAAAAAAAACAAAAAACTACTTACGAGCAATAAGCTCCGAATGTAATATTGAGCTCACAGACTCCGCCATGTAGACACGTGGAGGCAGATTCAAAGATCTTGCAGTTTGAGGTGCACTCTATCTGATTGAAGAAACCTTGCACTTGTTTGCAATCAGAAAACCCCGGTGTGCAAGGGTTGCTGGAGCAAGGGTTATTAAAGAAATCACTGGCTGTGAACGTATCAAGGAACATAACGTTAGATTATAGGTGAGAGAGAATGTTCGTTAACTTAAATAGGAATGTTCAGTCATCATGACTTAAGGTTCAGTTTATAAGCTCTTATTTCTTAGAACTTTTACCCTCTAGAGTTAGGGTTAAATTATATCTAGCTGAGCCTATGGGTTAATATCAGGTTGTCTAGGTTCCTGTTACCTTGTTGAAGAATTCCTGCGGTGTCCAGGTCACCTTCCACCGTTAGGTCTGGTATGTTTATCGATTTGTATGAGCCATTGACTGCCTTAATATCTCCCTCTAAAGTGTCCATTATCTTTGTGGTGTTCCCGCTGGAGAAACCTTTGTCTGTCGGGTTGATGATGAGGTCCCAGTCTGCTTTCAAGTCGCCGTTATTGCTGTGGTCAGAGATAAACCAATCAGAAGCCTTATAATAAAACAGTTTATTACTGGCTCAGAGATAGACCAATCAGAAGCCTTATAATAAAACAGTTTAATTGGTGGTCGGACACTTCGACCCCGGACGATTCGACCCCGGACGGTTCGACCCCGGACAGTTCAACCACAGGACGTTTCGACCCCAGGGTATTTCGACCCCGGACGTTTCGACCCTCTCGTTTCTACATTGTGAAATGATTTTATTTATTCTTTGGGGTTTTAAAAAAATATTTTTAAAAATTAATTTTTTGGTATACTATCCATTAAATTTTAAAAATGTTTATATTTAAGTATTTCAAAAGTTTTCACCGTGATAACAAAAACAAAAGAAAGTCGATTTTTTATTTTTTATTTTTTTTTAAAATAATTTTTTTAAATGTATTTTATGTGTTGATTAACACGTATATAGATACCTCCCTAGCAGAAATACTGATTTTAACATGACGTACAAAGTTGTCAGTATTTAAAGTTCATCAAATTTCAATAGTTTATACCGCCCCCTAGCAGACAATAACATTCAAGCTGCTGGACTCGTATGACCGGACTCCGGACTGAACGTTACGTTGTTGTTTGCATTTCCTCCGAGGGTTTCATAAGCCCGTGTTACGAAGGCTACACTCAGTGACCACCACAGCAAGCCGTGTGAGGCGTGTGCTGGCGAGGGTAAATATAGTAAGTGGGGGCAGAGAGAATGTAGGCACCTTTAGAAAGGACCACCTGACCACATTGCCTTTGTTTTGTCCAATTACATCGGACGGGCGGGGGGGGGGTGGAGTTGGATTGGTTTGGAAGGACTTTCTACCTCAGACGAATGACGCATTGATCACAATCATGAATTTGCGTTGAATATTGACTGGTTGTCAATAACAATTTCAAACTGTATTTAATTTTTAATGGATAATAATTTTAAGCTAAATTATTTTTAGTAAATGGATAACATGTAAACATGTTTATACTAAAACTTACTTTTAAAAATAATACATTTTAAAAAGTATATTAAAAATATATATTAAAAATATACGGTGTAGATACGAAGGGGTAGAATCGTTCGGGGTCGAATCGTCCGGGGTCGAAGTGTCCGTAATTCAGTTTAATTACTGGGTTAAGCGATTTATTAAAGGCTTCATTTTTCTTCTTTTTTCTTTAAAAATATTGACAGAACAAATCTTCATTTTATTGATTTAAAATTTAGGAGTTCTGGAAAAGAGATTTAATTTATTGATAAAAGTAATCTCACTCTCTCTCTCTTTCTTCCATCCCCCTCTATCTCCCACCTCTCTCTCTCTCTCTCTCTCTCTCTCTCTCTCTCTCTCTCTCTCTCTCTCTCTCTCTCTCTGTCTGTCTCTCTCTCTCTCTCTCTCTCTCTTTGTGTGTGTGTGTTTCTCTCTCACTTAAAATTAATCAATATTTATCTTTAAGGGGATGTTAAAATAATTTAAAACCTGGCCCGACCAAAGGAAAGTAAACAATGAAATTACTTGGCACTTACTCAATGGAAAGCAATCAATTAAATAATCGAAACTTACTCGTAAGAAATATTTTTGACGTTGACCTTCATGAACCCAGTGACGTTCTTGAAAATTTTTTCAAGCTGTGGACAGAAGCAGACGACATGATAATGGCGGCTCAAATTGCGGGTCATTCAAATACATTGTCTCTCAACCTTTTAACAAATGTCCGAAACAAAGTGACCAGATATTAGATAAAGTGTTTCTTAAAATTTCAGTTATTGCCGATTATCTTATCATATCTTAACCTACCTTATCTTATCTTATCTTTTACAGACACTCCTTCTATGCAGAAGATTATTGCGTCCTAAGCTTATCGATTTGAACAGGAAATTGCGTAAATAATGTTGCAAGACATTTGTAATGTTATTACCTCTTGTTTCAGATTCAGCATGATTTCATTTTTCTTTTTGTCATCAATTTGTTTGAGTGTGGTTTTGAATGTTGAGCTGCCTGTGATGGTCAAATTGACATCCTTGACGTCTGTGTCTGGGTACAGTTCTCCTGAAATAAATAAAATGGTCAGGTTGAAATTAAGTGGAACTTGTTTTTTTAACGAACCAGTTGCACGGTGTCTGTGTGTGTCACAATGTGTCTGTGTGTGTCACAATGTGTCTGTGTGTGTCACAATGTGTCTGTGTCATGATGATCGCGGTTTATGATTTTTTTTTGGGGGGGGGGTTATCAAATTGAATTGAATTGTGTAATTCTAAGGGAGCCTATGCCACAAGGTTATACAATTGTGAAGCCGCTATTACCTCCTCCTGAAGCGTCCACAAATTGTCTTTTTGTTGTTGTGGCCTGTGTGCTGGTCGGCTCTACGGTGTTGCCTTGTCGCTTGACGCGAATTTTTTCTGTGATCAGAGGGAGAAAACAAGATGTAAACATCACATTGTTATACATACACCTGTACATACTACCACACATACACCTGTACATACTACCACACATACACCTGTACATACTACCACACATACCCCTGTACATACTACCACACATACCCCTATACATACTACCACACATACACCTGTACATACTACCACACATACACCTGTACATACTACCACACATACACCTGTACATACTACCACACATACACCTGTACATACTACCACACATACACATGTACATACTACCACACATACACCTGTACATACTACCACACATACACCTGTACATACTACCACACATACACATGTACATACTACCACACATACACATGTACATACTACCACACATACACATGTACATACTACCACACATACACCTGTACATACTACCACACATACACCTGTACATACTACCACACATACACCTGTACATACTACCACACATACACATGTACATACTACCACACATGCACCTGTACATACTACCACACATACCCCTGTACATACTACCACACATACACCTGTACATACTACCACACATACACCTGTACATACTATTACACATACCCCTTACATTCTTGTTAGTTATGAAAACGCTAGTCATGTATTGTACATATGGTATGGCTGGTTGCATTTTGCTAATGCCATTTTTTAAATTAACTTACATTACTCACACACCAGACCCACTCACACAAACAGACCCACTCACACAACTGACCCACTCACACTACAGACCCACTCACACTACAGACCCACTCACACAACTGACCCACTCACACAACTGTCCAACTCACACAACTGACCCACTCACACTACAGACCCATTCACACAACCGCCCCACTCACACAAACAGACCCACTCACACAACTGACCACTCACACTACAGACCCATTCACACAACTAACCCACTCACACAATTGTCCCACGCACAAAACTCACCCATAGTTTTCTCAGAGAGGTTCCAGTCTTTCTTCATGGCCAGGTAATCCTCCTTGAACATGAGGCACTCCCAACTGGACTTGTCGATACACGCGATGTCCAGCACCTTGTCCGTGTCCTCTACCACAGGTTCCTCCACATCCTCCGACCTCAGCGACTCCTCACTCGCCGGCCCCTCAACCATTGACACTTCCTCAGACGCCATGGGTTCCCTCTCGTCAGAAGACTCCTGCACCGTGTCGGAATCTTTGACGTTTTTGGGATTGAGGTTTTCTACAGGAGAGACATCCTCACTGTCACTGTCCTCAAAGGTCGCCGTGTCGTGGAACTCTGCAAGTTTTCTGGTCGGGGACTGAACTTTCTCAGGGACCAGCAGAAATCCTTCGCCTGCCAGGTCGATCTCGTCTTCTCCCTTGGCGGTTTCAGTGGTGGCGTCGACGACGGGTTTTCTCGTCTCGGGGGCGGCGCCAGAGACGGTCGCTGGTTTCCCAGACGTCTCGTTGTTGACGACGCTGGTACTGGCGTGTTGACTTGACTTGACGGTTGACTGCGTGCTGGCAGCGCCGGTTGACTTTGACGGTTGGTCACTGTGGGTCAAGCCTGATGTTTTTCCCGGGCTGAGAGTGTCACTGACAGAGGCTATGAAGTAAACAAAACATCTGTTACTGTCTCTTTACCTAACTCTTTACATCTGTTACTGTCTCTTTACCTAACTCTTTACATCTGTTACTGTCTCTTTACCTAACTCTTTACATCTGTTACTGTCTCTTTACCTAACTCTTTACATCTGTTACTGTCTCTTTACCTAACTCTTTACATCTGTTACTGTCTCTTTACCTAACTCTTTACATCTGTTACTGTCTCTTTACCTAACTCTTTACATCTGTTACTGTCTCTTTACCTAGCTCTTTACATCTGTTACTGTCTCTTTACCTAACTCTTTACATCTGTTACTGTCTCTTTACCTAACTCTTTACATCTGTTACTGTCTCTTTACCTAACTCTTTACATCTGTTACTGTCTCTTTACCTAACTCTTTACATCTGTTACTGTCTCTTTACCTAACTCTTTCTATTGTCTTTCATTTAACACATGGACTTTGTCTTAATAAAGTTATGCTATTCTCTCTTTCTAAACGTATACTTAAGAGAGCAGATCTATCCTGATCCTAAATACCGGAGAGTGTGGTTGGGGATGGGGGGGGGGTCGTACTTACTCAGACTTCGTTTACTTTTCTTGGCGGATTCTTTGGCCAGCGCGTCCACAGGGATGAGTTCCTCCCTCATGAGGAAATCATCAGCGTCGTCCGTCGTCATGTCGTTGATGACCTCCAGAGTGGACATTACTGCCAATACAAACAATAATCATACAGTTTATTATTACTGTGATTGAGAGTAACAGAGAGACGTTGGGACAACTCGAGGCTACTGTCAAACATACATATGTTATATTATTGAGTGTAATGTATATTTATATATATATATATATATATATATATATATATATATATATATATATATATATATATATATATTATATCACGTGCTGACTTTCCCACGCTGTATATTGCAGGGCTGATATCATTTATTTGTTGTTCCATGAGAGTATTCTATCGTCTGCTGTTGGGTCGTGATAAAATCAAACTTCTGATCACTTGCACGACGCGGGAATTTAGCCCCGCCCTTTACTTGAGATATATTCCTCTGTTTGCCCGCGGATTATTCGCACGACGATTTGGTGAATAGCGACACAAAGAAAGTGTGCATACAACGGGTCCCTCTACCAACGATTTGCTCAAAGACCGATCATGTTCAGTTATTGTTATCTCTATAAATCAGAGAGCTTCCAAAAGTTTGTTGTTATAACTTCTTTCCAAATAAGCTTAAAAGAAATACTGTATTTTCCCTCAAATTTATTTTGAAAGAATAAAAATTCTAAGATAACAGTGGGTTTGCGGGGAAATAAAAGAAGTTTTTACCATCACTGCTGACAGAGTAAGACACAGATAGGCTTGTGGAAAAGGTAGGAGGGTGGGGCGGTGGAGGAGAACATAGAGAAACAAACAAACCAACAAACCAACAGACTCATAACACGTTCACATCATATAACTAAACACCAAAATAAAACCAGTGTGACATCACGGACAGGAGATGAATCCAGGAGTCGTCTGTTCGTTGGGTTGGGTTCAGAGTTAAGGGTTCAGGGTTCTGAAGTTGGGCCATAGAAGAGAGACGTCAACGGCTTCTGAGAACATATCTCTCTCTCCTCTCTCCCCGTCTTTATCTCTCTCTCCCCGTCTTTATATCTCTCTCCCCGTCTTTATATCTCTCTCCCCGTCTTTATATCTCTCTCCCCGTCTTTATATCTCTCTCCCCGTCTTTTTTCTCTCTCTCCCCGTCTCTCTCTCTCTCTATATATATATTTATATATATATATATATATATTATAAATTTAAATCAGAATGGATGGGAAAATAAGTTTGATTTATTTACGTCAATATTTTAGTTTCCTGTATTAAAGGGAAAGTCTTGTGAACGCCTTGCACCTATGTCACGTGTCACGTGTCTCGTGTCTCCACGCAGCAAGGCGGAACAATCCCCACCTATTTTATGACCGTTTCGTTGAAGTCAAGTGGGTTGCGCACCTTACATGAACCGCGCTGTCAACAGGCTGTCCGTCAAACAATGCAGGGCTGGTCACTCCAACATGCCCACACATGACATCATTCACAGTTCGATTCTCTTCTCTGTCCATACTTGGCCTATGATTTATTGTGAGCCCAGGACTGATGTATGCGCGCCCTTTTGGGAGATGGCGTGTGTGTGTGGGGGGGGGGTTAGAAATGACGCAGTGCTATCTAGCGACACGTTGGTCCTTACGAAGGGTTTGGCCGCCGGTCCTCCTAGAGGACAAAATAGGTCCTCCACTAATACCCAGGGGCGGTAACTCCCCGTCATGACGGCCGTTATGTTTAAAGTGATTGCCCAAACATGTCATAACTCTGTCAGGGTAAGAGGTTATCGCTCGGAGTTATCACCCCTTGCATTTCAATGGCCGATTTTTTTAGGGTCCATTATCGGTGGATTTGTAGACGGCGAACAGAAGTCCACTAGACTTATTGTCCCCGGGGTGGGGGGGGGGCGGGGAGCAGGCATTCCCCCAGGTCACGTGTAGGTTATCAGCAGACGTTGAGGCGTCCACACCTAGTCCTGGTATGTAACAGAGGAGAGTCCTGCCTGTGACGTCACCAATAGATGACGAGATGGGGCCGAGAGTCCTGCCCGTGACGTCACCAATAGATGACGAGATGGGTCCAAGAGTCCTACCCGTGACGTCACCAATAGATGACGAGATGGGGCCGAGAATCCTGCCCGTGACGTCACCAATAGATGACGAGATGGGGCCGAGAGTCCTACCCATGACGTCACCAATAGATGACGAGATGGGGCCGAGAGCCCTACCCATGACGTCACCAATAGATGACGAGATGGGGCCGAGAGTCCTACCCATGACGTCACCAATAGATGACGAGATGGGGCCAAGAGTCCTACCCATGACGTCACCAATAGATGACGAGATGGGGCCGAGAGTCCTACCCATGACGTCACCAATAGATGACGAGATGGGGCCGAGAGTCCTACCCATGACGTCACCAATAGATGACGAGATGGGGCCGAGAGTCCTACCCATGACATCACCAATAGATGACGAGATGGGGCCGAGAGTCCTGCCCATGACGTCACCAATAGATGACGAGATGGGGCCGAGAGTCCTACCCATGACGTCACCAATAGATGACGAGATGGGGCCGAGAGTCCTACCCGTGACGTCACCAATAGATGACGAGATGGGGCCGAGAGTCCTACCTGTGACGTCACCATTAGATGACGAGATGGGGCCGAGAGTTCTTACTCCGAAGTCTCCATAAATTAATCTGTTTTATCTTTGGACGGCTGTAATTAATAGTGGGGTTGGGGGGGGGATGGTCCTTTCTGGGAGTTGCTTGCAGACTTTTAGTGACGTAGTCAAGGATTAAATAGGACGGGTGTGTACGATGGCTTCAATTTATATGATACGCGCGGTGACAAAATAAGGTCAAAGTTTAAAGGTGTGTGAATAGCTGAGCGGGAGTGGAGAGAGTGGAGTGGATATTCCGTGAGTCACGCAGTTGTCAAAGGTTCAATGGCTGCCCAGTTCTGCTAACTGTCGTAAATTATTGACCTTACCTCTTCTAGAAACGTCGATGCCCCCCCCCCACCCACCTGTCGTAAAGTTGGAGGTTCACCTCAGATCCAGGGATTTAAACGTCGACTGTTTTATGGCCGAGTTTCCCCACAATTTCGTGGCTACCGGACAGTTATGTGCAGGATGATAGGGAATAAACCATTCCTCACACTTACAACTACTGGGGTCTTCGGGTGCTAATATTTTGTCATAAACTCAAGGGAGGAGGAAAAGGGGGCGGCGGGGGGGGGGTGATCGTAACTTGGGTGGATTCGATAACAGGGGCGGTGGGAAACAAGGAGAGGGGGCAAACGACAAACAAACGCAGGTTTTATTTAAACACAGTCCTGGTTGGGGCGTGGCTCCTACACTCAGATAATGTTGTATGACACTGACCAGCAGATGGGGCAGGTTTTATGGTACATACCAGCAGATGGGGCAGGTTGTATAGCACTGACCAGCAGATGGGGCAGGTTGTATAGCACTGACCAGCAGATGTGGCAGGTTGTATAGCACTGACCAGCAGATGGGGCAGGTTGTATAGCACTGACCAGCAGATGTGGCAGGTTGTATAGCACTGACCAGCAAATGGGGCAGGTTGCCCAGGTGTTAGCCAAAGATTTAAGAGAGTAATCTCAAGCTTCCAGAATATGAGATTAGATGAGATTAGTGAGTAGACTGACCGCGTCAATCTTGGTCAGACCAGTTCTACACCAGGATACAATCATAATGATTTAATTTTATTCAATGTCTTACAATCTGGAGTTTAATGTCTTACAATCTGGAGTTTAATGTCTTACAATCTGGAGTTCAATGTCTTACAATTTGGAGTTTAATGTCTTACAATCTGGAGTTTAATGTCTTACATTCTGGAGTTCAATGTCTTACAATCTGGAGTTCAATGTCTTACAATTTGGAGTTTAATGTTTTACAATCTGGAGTTTAATGTCTTACAATCTGCAGTTCAATGTCTTACAATATGGAGTTTAATGTCTTACAATCTGCAGTTCAATGTCTTACAATCTGGAGTTCTACTTTTCCAGCCCACAAACTTTCCGAGCTTCAGTCGGCCATGACGGGTAGGCACCAATCCTGAAACAACCCCTTCCCCCGCCCCCGTCTCTAAGATGTGGCATTAAGCTCCGACCACTCATGTGCGACCTTACGCCCCTAGACTTAACCCGAGCGTCACCGGTCCTTGATCTCCTACGCCTTGTGGGTGTGGAAAACATTGATTTTAATCTCCTACCCCGAATTATTTAAAACAAAACCCGCGGGGGTTTGGCTTTGTTTATTCCTTGTGGCCACTGTTCCGTACCATGAACATATACGGATGTGGCCACTGTTCCGTACCATGAACATATACGGATGCGTGTCTTTAACTGATCGTTCGAAATTGATGAACAAATATAGCAGCGGGACTCCCCTAGCATTTACGACTTTTTACAATGACACATACTGAAGTTTGTAGATTCATTCCATCCCTCAAATGTCCCAGTGGTCATTGGCACAGAAGGTCGGTGTTAAAACTACGACAAAACACACGGGAAAGATGCAACACCAGCGCGTGTGTGCGTCAAATGTTTCGTTTTATGAACATCAAAGTTTTGCTAGAATAAATGTGCGGTGTAAAAACACGGGTTAAAATAAAATAAAATGGTTGACATCGATGTTCCCTCTAATATTCACTGGTCCGAGTGCAAAGTAAAAAGACTTGTGTGAAAAGTTGCTCAGCAACCATTTTTTGTGCAATATTTTACAAAAATGCTTCACCGTAATTCTAAACTACTGCGTGGCGGCGATCAGATATCTGCGTGACCATGCGGCTTATAAGGAACATAGGTTGATATGTGTCTTTAAGTGTCCTTTAACTTGTTAACAGCTCTGCTGGATGGCCAGGCATGTCGCCACTACTTCCCACCACTATTCCCACCACTATTTCCCACCACTATTTCCCACCACTATTCCCCACCACTATTTCCCACCACTACTTCCCACCACTATTTCCCACCACTACTTCCCACCACTATTTCCCACCACTATTTCCAACCACTATTTCCAACCACTATTTTCTCACCACTATTTCCCACCACTATTTCTCACCACTATTTTCTCACCACTATATCCCACCACTATTTCCCACCACTATTTCCCACCACTATTTCCCACCACTATTTCCCACCATTATTTCCCACCACTATTTCCCACCACTATTTCCCACCACATCTAAGTGTCTGCTTATAATAATTCCTTTCAATTTTTTTTTCATTTACGCCTTGTTCAAACAAACGCTGTAATTTAATTTCAACTATCGCCTCGCGTGCTTACAAAGGAAAACACTGCACCTGGGTATTAAACTACTGCTGCTGTCAGTGTGTGGTGTTGGGGGGGGGGATCAAGACCATCTGTATACGGAGGGTATCAGGTGAACTCGTCGAGTTTTAAGAAGAAAAAAAGTTATTTTCCAATTTTCATCGCCTCATTAATTTATTGTAATAGATCTGCTCTACCCCCCCCACCCCCGCAATCACTTCAGGCCATGACATCAGCACAGTTGGTGTCGTTATCTGTGTTCATTACCTGCCATAGACCCGTTGGCTTTGATGTCATTCAGCCACGGGTGCACATCAGTCTGTTGCTGAGACCGTGTGTTTGTATTGACGACGCTGTAACGAAGACAAACGCTTTCAGTGAATTCGTTTCTATTGAACCGAGGTGTGGAGACAGGGGCCTGGGGAGGTCACCTGTCCCTTGTAGTTCATTGAAGAGTTATCGGAATAGAAAATAAATTTTTCACGTCGTAGATTCGGACGGTCGGACCCACGGGCTAGAGCTGGCAGGGGTGGCCAATGGTGTTCAGTCGGACCCACGGGCTAGAGCTGGCAGGGGTGGCCAATGGTGTTCAGTCGGACCCACGGGCTAGAGCTGGCAGGGGTGGCCAATGGTGTTCAGTCGGACCCACGGGCTAGAGCTGGCAGGGGTGGCCAATGGTGTTCATTCCGTATGTTTCTGTTATCAATGAGGACAAGACCTAATTGAAGCTTATATAAATACGTATCACCCGTCAAAAATGACGGAAGTTTTCAGCTGAAATCTATTTATTTTATAAAAAATGCACTTTTTTTAAGGGCGCCTACGGCGCCGACCTTTTCAAAAGCCCAACTAACTTGTCGTTGTTTGATAAATACGAAATATTAAACTTTCTGAAATGTACACAAAGTATTTTATAATAGGGGTTGTAGGGCGCCTACGGCGCCCCTTTTGTTTTTTTAATTTTATAATTAACCATCATCAAATCCTCTTTTTACATTGATCCCTTTTCCAAAATGAAAATACATGTATGAGCGAAAAAAATGACGTCATATAATTTTTTTTTACAGCGCATATTTAATTTGCACACCTTTTGATGCATTGGTGCAGTAATTTGGTTTTCCCTGCTTTCTAAAATTAGTAGCGTCACGGACAGACATTGCAAATTATATTGTTTTATAACAGCGTATATTGTTTTATAACAGCGTATATTGTTTTATAACAGCGTATATGTTATTGGAGATAGCGGTGGAAGTGTTGGTATCGTTGACAATATTGACAGATTTTTTTTAACGCAACTTCACCCCACAGCACACCGGGCGCAAGGACCTGGCATTTGATGACATAAATCAAGACTCAGGATTTGTTTTTTTTAGACGCGCAGGATTTAACCTTTGAGATCAGCGCCCTGTTAACACAACCCAACAAAAACATGGCCGCTGGCCGCTGTATGAAATATCGTTAACATTAATTGTTGACAAGATAGTGATGAAATAGAAACTTGTTGCCCACTTGTTTTTACTTCGTTATTACTTCGTTATTACATTGTTATTACTTTGTTATTACTTTGTTATTACTCGTACTCGATTTATTAAGACTAAAGTAATTTTTAATGAGATTAACATCAAAATGAACATAGAAAAGTTATAAAAAGATCGTGTTTGTATTAGTTTGTTTCTTTGTTACGTCTTGTAATCAGTTTCTCAGCATCTAGCTCGTCAACAACTACTCACTCTGTGAATCGTAGTTTTGCAATTTATCCTCTAACGTAAAACAGCATAAATGAAGTATAAACCAATATAATAAATATTTATTGCTTCAGTTATCTATATCGCACATTTTTCATCACGGTATCCAGTGACGTAACAAGATAATAAATATCCCAATGCTCAGATTGTGCGGGCGGTGAAAGTTGAAGTTTGCTCCAGGAATTTGGGTTGACAGGAACACTTGAAGCTAATCCCCCTGTTGTGTCACAAACCAATCAAGGGATCGGGGGAAAAGTCGGTTAAACGCTGGAAAGTTTTTTTTTAAAGGGAAATGTTGGGTTTTTAGGTGAAAAAAATAATAAATGATGACGTATGTAACAAGGCTTGTAATTCAGATTATGCCAGATTTTCGATTGCTACGTTTTCAAAAGTGTTAGGAAAATATTGTGTTTATTCTTAAATTAAAATGATTTTTAAATGTCTTACTCGATTACAATAATTTGAAATAATCTTTTCATATTTGAAGTTTCTAAAAAAAAAGTGTTCAGTTTTCTATTAATTAATTTTGTATAGTATAGTTAATAATTTAATGCTAACAAAATGACGTGTTTTTTTCTGATTTCGTTTAATGGACCAACCTTGTTTGCTCACACATTATTTGAACAATGCATTATCCAAATATCGGCGGCGGTAACTCTAAGCTATTTCAAGCAGACGTGTTAAAAATAAAACTGGCTTATGGGATTAAACTAGAAACGCAAAGCTAATGAACCGAATTTGACTGCAACATTTTTCTACTGTTATCCAAATAGACATGTTGCATACCAGCAGATACTAGCAGGATGGTGATATGGCCAACATACCAGCAGATACCAGCAGGATGGTGATATGGCCAACATACCAGCAGATACCAGCAGGATGGTGATATCGCCGACTAAGTGTATAAAAGAGAAACTTGCCAATACTCCCCTCCCCCCGCGCCACCTAATCACGCATGTTAATGAATGGGATAGCAAATTAATTAACGCTTTAACGTTTCTGGCCAGGTCATTGGAACTGGGACAAGTGGGCAACAGGTCATTGGAACTGGGGCAATTGGGCAACAGGTCATTGGAACTGGGACAAGTGGGCAACAGGTCATTGGAACTGGGGCAAGTGGGCAACAGGTCATTGGAACTGGGACAAGTGGGCAATAGGTCATTGGAACTGAGGCAAGTGGGCAACAGGTCATTGGAACTGGGACAAGTGGGAAACAGGTAATTGGAACTGGGACAAGTGGGCAACAGGTTTGTGATGGTATCCGCGAGTCCATAATCCGATACCTCCATGTCCATAATCCGATGACCGCCGATTAAAGGTTTTTAAGAATTTCGCTTAATCTCTACCCCTGAAATAATTCAAAGATCCGACGTATGTTGAGAATGTCAAAGATGAGAAAGACCTAAACTATATTATTAATATTTTTGAATCTACTGGCAGGCATTAGAAACTATATTATTGGAGGAGAAATTTCCTAGAACTCTCTAATACACATAACTCGGCACTGTGGTTGTCAGTGAATGTTTGGTAGCGCGGTTGTCAGTGAATGTTTGGTAGCGTGGTTGTCAGTGAATGTTTGGTAGCGTGGTTGTCAGTGAATGTTTGGTAGCGCGGTTGTCAGTGAATGTTTGGTAGCGTGGTTGTCAGTGAATGTTTGGTAGCGTGGTAGTCAGTGAATGTTTTGTACCGTGGTTGTCAGTGAATGTTTGGTAGCGTGGTTGTCAGTGAATGTTTGGTAGCGTGGTTGTCAGTGAATGTTTGGTAGCGTGGTTGTCAGTGAATGTTTGGCACTGTGGTTGTCAGTGAATGTTTGGCACTGTGGTTGTCAGTGAATGTTTGGAGTCATAAAGTGAAAGGAAATATAAAAAAGTTGGAAAAATTCGTTGAATTCTATGATTGACAGAAAATATCTTTGATAACATTTATTGAATCGTAGGACAAGTTGTTTGCCCCCTCCACACCTCCATTTTTGTTTTGTTTTGATGGTGGGTGGAGTTAAAATGAGGCTGGGGTTTTAGCAGTTTTTACATCGCCATCCCCACAGGAGTCAGGTCATTCTTCAAACAGGGAAATTTCTGGGCACATATTCACGAGAGAGAGACACCAGCGACAGCCTGCCTGTCTTATGCACATACATTATTCCGACGTCAGTGCAATGTCATTACACGTCAGGGCGTTGTCCATGGGAGGGGGCGGCATTGTTATGGTTCGTCTTGTCACTAACGAATCGCTTGTTTTTTTCCAATTTATCATCGTCACATGAGGTTATAACTGGGGTCATTGTGGGTGTACAAACATACAAATGTATCTGGGGGAGGGGAGGAGAGGAGACAAAAACAGAATCTGTATCTGGACATTGTCAAGGTCAGGACTTAAGATGTTTTCCTGGAATCCCGTTAAAACTGTGAAATTCAAACAGTTTTCTACAGAGATCGGTCAAGTGGTCAAGTGTAATGAAACCATTCAGCTACCAGCGGAAGTTACGTATAACTTTAGGGATGACGGGGCGCTCGTTCGAAACAAAACAAATCAAAAACAATAAAAAAAATTTTTTTAAAAACTATTATCTTTTCACAGTTTCATTTCTCAGCCGTGTCCACAGATGTACAAGCCAACGAGTTGACGTTTTATCAAGACTCTAACGTTGTCATAGCGACCGTAAACATGCAAGACATTGGACGAGGTCCATTCAAATGTTTTATTATAATATAACATGAAACTATTGACCCAAAGCTGTGGTCAGTCGATGGACATCCCTGCAGATCCTTTTCTAAATTACTTCACAATGTTTACATATTTTTTACACATGAACATTACAACATTACAACATTACAAGTTAGACGCTATTACCTCTGAATGAACAGACAAAAGGAGGAAAGGGGGGGGGGAGCAGCTCCGTTATATTTCTGCGACCGTCCTGTGGAGGTGCTTCAACACTTACACTGTTTTTTAAAACTCTTTTTGAACAACATTCCTCGACCGTCTTGAAGAGGTCTGTCGAGGTTGATGAAGTGGTCTGATGACAACCTACATGGTTTTTGAGAGGTGAGGGGAAGACAGAGTAACGCAGACACAAACGGGGAATGTTGACAAGGCGGACAGCGTGTTTCTGGATCACTTGGGCTCAGGCGATGGTGGCCGGTGTCATTGTTATTTAATCCTATAAGTCGGCCATGTTAACCACACGTGGGTGAGTGACAGCCACATCGTATAGGTCAGACACGGGGAGGTGTCCACTCACGGCCTTCCTCCATAGTCTCGGAATGAGAGGACACTCCTTGCGGGAGGGGAGTGGAGGAGAGAATATTATAAGTTGCCTCCCTTTGACAAATACGACAACGTTTAATCTTTTCCGGCGCGAACAATTTTGTGATCGTCTGCCGGTTAGTACTTGCCCTTCCCAGATTTTAATAAAATATTTGATCAGTTATGCCAATTTTTTTTTAATTTAGGGTTATAATGCTTTACTAAACAAGTGTCCCCGTTAGGTATAAAATCGATTCCACTTAAAATAGACAATATTTCTATTTATTTAACTTATCGAGTAAAATAAGATTTGCAATCGTTTTCTAACGATGAGAGAAAGTTAATGTAAGCACAGCATTTTCATGACATTATTATTGAAAATAAGATATTCCAAAAAAAAATTAATAATATTTAAAAAAATAATAAAATAGATAAAATAAATTTAATGCCATCATAAAAAAGAAGTTGACATTTTAATTAAATTTTAAAAAATAAAATAAAACTTCTTTAAACAAGAAACTCATCTATTACCTGTAAAGGTGAGCGCTAGTGTGAACAGAAGACTACAACTTGACGGTAGATACATTCCTTCGGTGATGACGTTCAGAAATCTGACTTTATTGGAATATTTCTATCATATATTGACACGATCATGTGAAATTCTGAATTTATTTTCCAGTTGCCAGATCCTTGGTAAGAAATGAAACAATTACGTTAGCACTTTTTCTTGTTCCAGGTAAAGTTGCCGAATTGAAAACACGACTCAAGTAATCCAAGTTTTTTTTTCAATCCTCGGAATATATTTTCTAAAATGTCCCTTTTTAATTTTTAAAAGAGAAACACAATGATAGACGAAAATTTCCTTTAGGCTGTTGTATCCACATTTGGTTGCTCCGCTCTGGACGTTGGCGCGCTATGCATGTACCGCTGCTGCGGTGGTAAAAATACCTGGTGGGTGTAGGTAGGCGCAGGTAAATGGCTCTCACCTGTCCAAGTAAATCTATTTTTGTTTACAAACTTAAAACAATCCTGTTGCGTGTGATACCGAGGGTGACGTCACTGTTCGACGAACAATTTAGATCTTGATCTTTGTTTTTTGGTGAAGATTTTTTTTAAAAAAAGCAATTAAATTTTTGTCTCTTCAAGAGAATTCAATAATGAATCTAGAAAATAAAATCGTTTTAATCTGTTGATAAAATCTCGATAAGACAATCTCGATAAGACAATCTCGATAAGACAATCTCGATAAGACAATGGCGTGTGATAGTTCGCCTTAGGTTCCAGCAGTTTGTGTATGAACGACCCGCGCTCATCAAATCTCTCAACTGAAATGAACTTCTCGAAAACCTCACCCCCGTCATTAAGGACCGAAGAGTTCACGCATTGATCAATCTTTAGGGCCTCTTATTTTCGGTCGGACCCCATTTTGGAGACCAGATATCCTTATATACGAGCCAAATTTAATCTTATTTACATACGAATGAGCTTGTGTGACGTCGGAGAGACCTAAGCCGAATGAAAGGGATTGGATGTTGTTTTGATTGGTCCACGGGGCGTGGTAGTGGGCGAGGTGGGACGGAGCTGATATCTACGGTCTGGAAGTCTCGCTTGGTGGGGCAAGGGGAGGAGACGCGGCGGTATTCAAGGGTGTGTGTGGTGGGGAGGGGTGGAGGGTACTGCACTCTGTACGAACGGGAATTTCAGACGTCAGGCAGAAATGAACAATATTGTCCTGACACCAGCTCCAGATCAAAACAAACAGACATTCAATGAAAACAGAACTGTTGATATATAGGAAGATTTTATAGAACTAAAAATTTATGTTTTCATTAGTACAATAGTTAACATTTAAACCTAATTAGTAGGTTATCTAAAATGCAACAACTATATTTATTTAAAAAAAGAATGTTTGTCTTCTTCTACACACAATGTTTGAACTTCTTACGAAATAAAAAAATAATAAAAAAATTATAAATAGCATTCACCATTTGATAGCATGGTCTTCAACTATGAACTTTATATAAACAACACAGAAAACAGGTTGCAAGTAAAACAAATTTAAAACATTTTTTGGCGATTTGTGTTCAGAATTGGTAGTTATTATCTGGCCAGTCTTCTTGGTATGTCGCCGTGCATAAACTTTTATTCCAGACCTGCTGGCTCGATCATATCAGTGGTACGGAGGGATGTTGTGCAAATCATTGACAATAACTGACCAGTTTCCGGATTTACAATTTTAAGATTCCCGCCATTCTTTTCATTTTTTTAAGCAGTACGAGTCTAAACCTTCGCCATGTTTGATTCGCTTATCAATCTGTCATATTCTATCAACCTGTCATATTCCATCAACCTGTCATATTCCATCAACCTGTCATATTCCATCAATCTGTCATATTCCATCAATCTGTCATATTCCATCAATCTGTCATATTCCATCAATCTGTCATATTCCATCAACCTGTCACATTCCATCAATCTGTCATATTCCATCAACCTGTCATATTCCATCAATCTGTCATATTCCATCAACCTGTCATATTCCATCAACCTGTCATATTCCATCAATCTGTCATATTCCATCAACCTGTCATATTCCATCAATCTGTCATATTCCATCAACCTGTCATATTCCATAAACCTGTCATATTCCATCAATCTGTCATATTCCATCAACCTGTCATATTCCATAAACCTGTCATATGCCATCAACCTGTCATATTCCATCAATATGTCATATTCCATCAACCTGTCATATTCCATCAACCTGTCATATTCAATCAATCTGTCATATTCTATCAACCTGTCATATTCCATCAATCTGTCATATTCCATCAATCTGTCATATTCCATCAATCTGTCATATTCCATCAACCTGTCATATTCCATCAAACTGTCATATTCCATCAACCTGTCATATTCCATCAATCTGTCATATTCCATCAATCTGTCATATACCATCAATCTGTCATATTCCATCAATCTGTCATATTCCATCAACCTGTCATATTCCATCAATCTGTCACATTCCATCAATCTGTCATATTCCATCAACCTGTCATATTCCATCAACCTGTCATATTCCATCAATCTGTCATATTCCCTCAACCTGTCATATTCCATCAACCTGTCATATTCCATCAATCTGTCATATTCCATCAACCTGTCATATTCCATCAACCTGTCATATTCCATCAATCTGTCATATTCCATCAACATGTCATATTCCATCAATCTGTCATATTCCATCAATCTGTCATATTCCATCAATCTGTCATATTCCATCAATCTGTCATATTCCATCAATCTGTCATATTCTATCAATCTGTCATATTCCATCAATCTGTCATGTTCCATCAATCTGTCATATTCCATCAACCTGTCATATTCCATCAACCTGTCATATTCCATCAATCTGTCATATTCCATCAACCTGTCATATTCCATCAATCTGTCATATTCCATCAATCTGTCATATTCCATCAACCTGTCATATTCCATCAATCTGTATTATTCCATCAATCTGTCATATTCCATCAATCTGTCATAATCCATCAACCTGTCATATTCCATCAACCTGTCATATTCCATCAATCTGTCATATTCCATCAATCTATCATCTTATCTTATCTTATCTGTTTACAGACGCTCCTTCTATACAGAAGATTATTGCGTCCTACGCTTATCTATGGTTTGTGTTTAGTCCTGCATTTTTATTAGAGATTTAAATGTTGATATCATATTCCAACCCCAGAACCCTGGAAATTTTTAACAGCCAATACAGCCTCATTTCTACTCAACCACTTACCTCCCATCCCCCCTCATTTATTCCACAGACGTGTAATTTCATTGATGTACAAAATACAACAGTCAAGTGGAATTTACATTAAAATGATTAAAGAAAATTAAAAACATGAAATAAAAACTCGAATGAGTATTTAAACGAAATTTCCAAAACGGAATTTCCGATTTTTTATCAAGCGAAATCATTCTAGATTACATTAAAAGTCGATTAAAATAAATAATTCTGAAAGTAAACATAATATGACGTCAAATACCCTCACACTACATCACACCAATATTGTGTCAATGTAATGCGCACCACGCAACAATCTAGCATAAGCATTCACAAAGCGGGAAAACCCCATTAGCTAACATTCTAGATTACATTAAAAGGCATTTCAAATCAATAATTTTGAAACTAAATAAAGCAATTATTTTCAAAAATTGCTCCTAAAATTACTGGAGTCGAACGACATTTTGGTTATAAAAAATTCCGTCTCCAACATTGTTCTAAAGATTATTTGAAGATACCGTTAGCTTCATCAACAACTGTTGATACCGTTAGCTTCATCAACAACTGTTGATACCCTTAGCTTCATCAACATTTATCTTATCTTATCTTATCTGTTTACAGACGCTCCTTCTATACAGAAGATTATTGCGTCCTACGCTTATCTATGGTTTGTGTTTAGTCCTGCATTTTTATTAGAGATTTAAATGTTGATAAAGTGTTGGTTTTCCTGGATTCATTTTATTATTTTATGAGTGTATCACCCGTCAAAAATGACGGAAGTTTTCAAAATGAATACACATCAGCTTAAAAAATAACGCAATGCATAAATTTCATTTATTTTATTTATTTTTATACCCCTTATATTAACTTCGAAATCTTGCCTCTCTGTCGTCATCTCTTCGTCGGTCGAAAAACAAAAGTGAAACATAACCCACTTTCCGTGATGCCATCGAGCTGAAATTTGGCACATAGACTTGTGTCACCTAACAATGCATCGTATCAAAATTTCAGATCGATCGAGCATACCATAATTAAATTAATGCATTTTTAGTTTCTCACTATACGACATATGTAATTCAATTTCACTGTTAGTTATTATTGTTTTTCTTCACGTGACAGTTCAGTTGACACCACATGGTCGATGTACCGGCGTGCTTTTGTTTACATTTTACGTGTCACACTGAGCTCGGTCCAGCGCTCGATGACCAGCCCTTCCCCTCTCCCAATCCCCCCTCCCCGGGTTATAAAGCAAAAGGGAGTTAAGACAGGTTCAGTCTGTAAATGTTTGTCGCGTTTGAACATAATCAATACTTTTAGTTATGTCTCATATACAAGGGATTTATAGTCAAAAACTTTGTTTTTACGGGTTTGTTTTATTATTTGATTAATTTATTATCATATTGAACAATTGTATGCGGAACGTTCAAAAAGTGTTATTTTTGGTGCAGCACTATAAAACATTACATCCATTCGCAGCGCCACCTAACAGCATAACATCCATTCGCAGCGCCTCCTAACAGCATTATACCATACAGACAATGGGAATTATGTATTTTGATTGTTTTAAAGAAAAATAATGATTGTGATTGTACATGGTACATTTTGTATTATATATAAAAATAATTTGTTTCAGTTTTTGAAATGTTTTTCTATTTTTTAAAAAATGTTGTTCGTGTGGAAATTTAAATCCATGTTGGAATGTCCCATCCGCTTTCAATAAAAAAATTTTTGTGTACGTCTGGGAGCTTAAAAAGTTGGGTTGGTATTTATCTGGTTGAGACGTCTAGAAAACGTGTTTAGGGAACAAAGCAGCCCAAGACGGGGGGGGGGTGTTAACCTACAGGTGTATCAGACAAGTGGAATATTGCCCGTGTCTAACGGTAAGATTGTCATCAGTGTAATGGTCAGAGTGCTATGGTCAATGTAATGGTCAGAGTGCTATGGTCAATGTAATGTTCAGAGTGCTATGGTCAATGTAATGGTCAGAGTGCTATGGTCAATGTAATGGTCAGAGTGCTATGGTCAATGTAATGGTCAGAGTGCTATTGTCAATGTAATGGTAAGTGTGCTATTGTCAATGTAATGGTCAGAGTGCTATTGTCAATGTAATGGTCAGAGTGCTATAGTCAATGTAATGGTAAGTGTGCTATTGTCAATGTAATGGTAAGTGTGCTATTATCAATGTAATGGTCAGTGTGCTATAGTCGGTGTAATGGTCAGTGTGCTATGGTCAATGTAATGGTCAGAGTGCTATGGTCAATGTAATGGTCAGAGTGCTATTGTCAATGTAATGGTAAGTGTGCTATTGTCAATGTAATGGTCAGAGTGCTATTGTCAATGTAATGGTCAGAGTGCTATAGTCAATGTAATGGTAAGTGTGCTATTGTCAATGTAATGGTAAGTGTGCTATGGTCAATGTAATGGTCAGAGTGCTATGGTCAATGTAATGGTCAGAGTGATATGGTCAGTGTGCTATGGTCAGTATAATGATCAGATAGTTATGGTCAGTGTAATGGTCATGATAGAGTAAAAACTTTCAATTTTTCGCCATTTTCCTGTGAAGTTACAGAAACAAAAAAGTTACGGGTACTTTTTTTTCCTCTTCATACACTGGTTCAGTTCCGTACCTCCCCTACTTTGATGAGGAGACGATTTGAACAAGTAACAAACAGGCAACA
>CALYLW010001836.1:35000-66232 GCA_944989445.1 Ampullaceana balthica
TGTTCTACTAGGCAGTCAAGGATATAATGATGTCCCTTTGTTCTAATCGATGTTACAAGCGAGAAGTGTCACAGATAAATGAGTGCACCTTCGATTAGCAAACTCACCCCTAACTGATGGTCAGAGTGCTATCCTGTCAGTCCGTGAGTGCTATCCTGTCGGTCCGTGAGTGCTATCATGTCGGTCCGTGAGTGCTACCCTGTTGGTCCGTGAGTGCTATCCTGTCGGTCCGTGAGTGCTATCCTGTCGGTCCGTGAGTGCTATCCTGTCGGTCCGTGAGTGCTACCTTGTCGGTCCGTGAGTGCTACCTTGTCGGTCCGTGAGTGCTACCTTGTCGGCCCGTGATTGCTACCTTGTCGGTCCGTGAGTGCTACCTTGTCGGTCCGTGAGTGCTACCTTGTCGGTCCGTGAGTGCTACCTTGTCGGTCCGTGAGTGCTACCTTGTCGGTCCGTGAGTGATACCTTGTCGGTCCGTAATCCTAACATTACAAAACGAATATTTGCTGTGCAAAGAAAAGAGCTGAGAACCGTTGCTCCCGGCTGTTGATTTAGTGAACCAGTAAGAAGGTGGTGTCAGTGAGATGGGGGTGTCAGTGAGATGGTGGTGTCAGTGAGATGGTGGTGTCAGTGAGATGGTGGTGTCAGTGAGATGGTGGTGTCAGTGAGATGGTGGTGTCAGTGAGATGGTGGTGTCAGTGAGATGGTGGTATCACGGAGATTGTGGTGTCAGTGAGATGGTGGTGTCAGGGAGATTGGGGTGTCAGTGAGATGGTGGTGTCAGTGAGATGGTGGTGTCAGTGAGATGGTGGTGTCAGTGAGATGGTGGTGTCAGTGAGATGGTGGTGTCAGTGAGATGGTGGTGTCAGCGAGATGGTGGTGTCAGTGAGATGGTGGTATCAGGGAGATTGTGGTGTCAGTGAGATTGTGGTGTCAGTGAGATGGTGGTGTCAGTGAGATGGTGGTGTCAGTGAGATGGTGGTATAAGCGAGATGGTGGTGTAAGCGAGATGGTGGTGTCAGCGAGATGGTGGTGTAAGCGAGATGGTGGTGTCAGTGAGATGGTGGTGTCAGTGAGATGGTGGTGTCAGTGAGATGGTGCTGTCAGTGAGATGGTGGTGTCAGTGAGATGGTGGTGTCAGTGAGATGGTGGTGTCAGTGAGATGGTGGTGTCAGTGAGATGGTGGTGTCAGTGAGATGGTGGTGTGAGTGACGTAAGGCTGTAGGTCAGTTGCTGCTGTGGGAGAATCTGCCCAGAAGGTAGAGGGGTGGGGGGCATACTTACAGAGGTTCTCAAAGTTATACATGATCCAATAAGCGCGGACTGTCCTGAAGTCGTTACACGGACTTTGATGTGTCTTGACTTTAGAAACAACCTTGTCAATGACGTCACTACCAGGCGGTACGCCCACCTCCATGTACCGAGAATTGTGGCAACTCCGACGTGGAGTTTAAAAGTTCGACTCCGGGATACCGACACGAGGGAGCAGGTAATTGACGATTTTAACAAAGGAGCAAAGTTAATCCTAAGCTGATCCTAAGTTAATCTTATGTTAATCCTAATTAGATGAAGTTATGACGCAAGTGTTTCATATAATATTTTAGAAGAAACAGTTAATTGTTAATTGGAAAAAAAATCAATCGAAGTTTATAGCTGAACGCAAACACCCCGCACATTACAAGAGAACATTGAAAAAAGAAACAACAAAAAAACGGACAAAAAATTCTTGAAAATACTTACTTGAAAATTTATGAAACAAAATTTCTTTATAAATTTAAATAAAAAAATTATATTCTGACTTATTTTATGAAGAAACTCGTCCTTAGAATGGTTCGCGGAGTTATTTGATGACATCCCGGAAGTGAGCCATGGGAAGGAAGTAGTGCGGTTGATAATTGAGGGCAGATAATGATTGCTTCAATGTTATATACTTGACATATTTAGCTACGTAGGTGTTACATGGTCAGTTTTACACTGGGTCAAGTATACAGGACATGTCATTTGATATAATTGATCTCATTAGCTGCTATTTGACATACTGATGACATAAGAACCAAACGGTTATGATATAAATTTAATATTATGATATGATGTGTTATGATATGAAAAGGTATGCTATATGACATGCCATATTAATTGGAGTATTCTATTGAATACGTCATGATTCCTGGGGACCCCTAATAAGGGGAGGGAATTACTGGCTGTCACGCATTACATTAGCTGCACTTCTAACAGAACAGGTCATGCGTGAAGGCAAATATCCGAAGTTTGATCATAAACATGGTGTGTGTGTGTGTGAGTGTGTTGGTATGAGTGTTAGTGTGTGATGGGACAGAGCTGGTTCAATATAATTTGCTTACCGATCAAAAAAAATGTGGAATAAATCTATTGCGTCAGAGTCATAAATACAGAGTAAAGAAGACGCACAAATGATAGAGTCATATACCAAGGGTCACATTTACGCCTATACATCATTGAATGAACTCATGGGTCATGTTAGCCAGATGTCACAGTATTGGTGGGTCATGTTAGCCAGATGTCACAGTATTGGTGGGTCATGTTAGCCAGATGTCACAGTATTGGTGGGTCATGTTAGCCAGATGTCACAGTATTGGTGGGTCATGTTAGCCAGATGTCACAGTATTGGTGGGTCATGTTAGCCAGATGTCACAGTATTGGTGGGTCATGTTAGCCAGATGTCACAGTATTGGTGGGTCATGTTAGCCAGATGTCACAGTATTGGTGGGTCATGTTAGCCAGATGTCACAGTATTGGTGGGTCATGTTAGCCAGATGTCACAGTATTGGTGGGTCATGTTAGCCAGATGTCACTGTATTGGTGGGTCATGTTAGCCAGATGTCACAGTATTGGTGGGTCATGTTAGCCAGATGTCACAGTATAGGTGGGTCATGTTAGCCAGATGTCACAGTATTGGTGGGTCATGTTAGCCAGATGTCACAGTATTGGTGGGTCATGTTAGCCAGATGTCACAGTATTGGTGGGTCATGTTAGCCAGATGTCACAGTATTGGTGGGTCATGTTAGCCAGATGTCACAGTATTGGTGGGTCATGTTAGCCAGATGTCACAGTATTGGTGGGTCATGTTAGCCAGATGTCACAGTATTGGTGGGTCATGTTAGCCAGATGTCACAGTATTGGTGGGTCATGTTAGCCAGATGTCACAGTATTGGTGGGTCATGTTAGCCAGATGTCACAGTATTGGTGGGTCATGTTAGCCAGATGTCACTGTATTGGTGGGTCATGTTAGCCAGATGTCACTGTATTGGTGGGTCATGTTAGCCAGATGTCACAGTATTGGTGGGTACTGTTAGCCAGATGTCACAGTATAGGTGGGTCATGTTAGCCAGATGTCACAGTATTGGTGGGTCATGTTAGCCAGATGTCACAGTATTGGTGGGTCATGTTAGCCAGATGTCACAGTATTGGTGGGTCATGTTAGCCAGATGTCACAGTATTGGTGGGTACTGTTAGCCAGATGTCACAGTATAGGTGGGTCATGTTAGCCAGATGTCACAGTATTGGTGGGTCATGTTAGCCAGATGTCACAGTATTGGTGGGTCATGTTAGCCAGATGTCACAGTATTGGTGGGTCATGTTAGCCAGATGTCACATTATTGGTGGGTCATGTTAGCCAGATGTCACTGTATTGGTGGGTCATGTTAGCCAGATGTCATTGTATTGGTGTTTCATGTTAGCCAGATGTCACAGTATTGGTGGGTCATGTTAGCCAGATGTCATTGTATTGGTGGTCATGTTAGCCAGATGTCATTGTATTGGTGGTTCATGTTAGCCAGATGTCACAGTATTGGTGGGACATGTTAGCCAGATGTCATTGTATTGCTGGGTCATGTTAGCCAGATGTCATTGTATTGGTGGGTCATGTTAGCCAGATGTCACTGTATTGGTGGGCCATGTTAGCCAGATGTCACAGTATTGGTGGGTCATGTTAGCCAGATGTCACAGTATTGGTGGGTCATGTTAGTCATATGTCCCTGTATTGGTGGGTCATCTTAGCCAAATGTCACTGTATTTGTGGGTCATGTTAGCCAGATGTCACTGTATTGGTGGGTCATGTTAGCCAGATGTCACAGTGGGCAAAGTAACAGAATTTTAACAGCAAAGATAATAACAGGTCAGAACCTAATGAAATCTTTTCTCTCCCCCCTCCCCCATCGCCCCCACTTGACTAGATATGGGTGGATTAGAAATGTGTCCTTGAGCTTATCCCGTACAGACGCTCCTTCAATACAGATTATTGCGTTATACGCTTGTCCATGGTTAATGTCTAGTTTTGCTTATATTGATAGAGTGTTGGTTTTCCTGGTTTCTTCAGGTAACACAATCCACGTCCTAATTCCGGACTGGAAGAACGAGAATTTGTTTGTGTTTGTGTTTGTGTTTGTTCTTACATACGGATTAAGAAATGTGTTTTTATCCCCATGTCTATCGGAGGGTTGTATTAGATTATCTTTGTGTTGTATTTCCCAGTTGGAATTAATTGCCTCATGTATTATTACTACTTTGCTCTTTTTTTCTTCTATCCTCTAGACTCTAGTGTTTCAGGGATTAATGATTTAACTAATTCTTGAACAATCGTAGGTAACTCAAAAACATACGCACAGACGCCCAGAGACACCAACACACAACAAACATTCTGTATCATTCATAAACCCCAAGTTTCATTCATTGATTTCATCCACGCTTGGACGACCCCGCTTCTCCACACCCGCCGCACCACCTTTCCCAAGAATGTTCCAGTGTCTCCCCTCGGATGGAAAGCCTCGGGTTTGTGTCTTGTAAAGATAATCTGACAGCTTAGGATTAGAAGTGCAGATATTTGTTTGGACGCCCCACTGGTAGAGTGCACAGAATGTTCCACGTCCTATCTCGTGTATTCTCAACTCACTTAATGGCAATGTTCTTTCAATCGATATACTCCCTTTACATTATACTTATCTCAACTAATGCCCTTTTTTAGAATCTGTTTTTATTTTTAAACTAGCAGACCCGTCGTGCGTTGCAACAATCTCGTTAAAAAGGAATAATCAAAGAAACCAATGAGTGGTATGTTTTAATTTAAAAAACGTAAAAACCCAAATTTTTTACTATAAATCCTTTATGTACGAGACGTAACTAAAAGAATGTTCATTATAATACGCAGCGCAAGACCATCCAAAAATACAAAATTGTAGTTGTGTCGTAAAACATGTTTAATATAATGCGCACCGTTCAGGAATATGTTTATAAAAAGTGTTGTCAATAAAATACGCACCTTATTATTGCGCGACAGAAAGGTTGTTCAATATAATGCGCACCCTTCCATCAGCTCCCATCTCAAATATTTCAACCAAGGTTCTCAATTATTTCAACCCAGGTCCTCCACAATACACTAGTTTATCTATATTTCTCAAGACCTTATCAAATCGAAAGTGGAATAAAATCTTAAATACTTACGAAAAAGACATTTGGGGCTCCGGCCACGAAGAAGTTGACATTATGAGTTAGTACACTGCAGTATTTTAATATTGGCTCTCAAGTATTTATATACCAAGTTTGGTCAAGATCCATTCATTTACACAGTAGCTAACGCTTAAAACTAATTTTTATACAGATCATATAAAAAAACGACAAAATGGGCTCCCGGAGCCCCATGAGCAATGTTACATCGAAAGTTCGTTGGTCAGTGTGCAAAGTACAAAATCGCGTGTGCAAAGTTGCGCAGCATCCATTTTTTGTGCAATATTTTACAAAATTTACTTCGCGGTAAATCAAAACTGCTGCGGGGCGTCGCTCAAAAATCTGTGCGGCCGCGCAGCTTAAAGAGAACATTGTCTATGAGTGTAACATTTTTAAAACGAATTAGCCAGTTACCATCCCGGGAGCATACAAAAAAATCTCCCAAAGTCTCATGGCGATCGGATGGTTTAGTAAGCTATAACGGACATGCAGACATACTTTCATTTATATATATATATATATATATATTATATATCAGGGGTGACCAGACCTTTAGTAACTGAGAGCCATTTAAAATATAAACGCATTTTTGAGAGTCGCATTGAAGCACTATGAGTCATTAAACCTGGCTTGAAAATCTTCCAGTAAATCTTGTAAAATATCTTGTAAGTGAGCCGCAATGTGAACAAAGAAGAGCCGCATGCGGCTCGCGAGCCTCGGTTTGGCCAAAGTTGATATATATGGAGATACTTCTTTAAAAGCTAACAAAAATTTACCCGACGTCTTACGACTAGATCTTCTCAACCCCATATCCTGAACCCCATACCCTTGACCCATATCCAGGACCCCATACCATTGACCACATCCAGGACCCCATACCCTTGACCCATATCCTGAACCCCATACCCTTGACCCATATCCAGGACCCCATATCCTGGACACCATTTCCTAAACCTCTTATCCTGGACCCCATATCCAGGACCGTATATCACGGATCACATTTCCTGGACCCCATATCTTGGACACCATATCCAGGACCTCATATCATGGACTACGAATCCCCTCCTAAAATATCCTTAAGATACATCCTCGACCCCAAACTTCACTACTGCATATCCTCGACCCCAAACTTCACTACTGCATATCCTCGACCCCAAACTTCACTACTATATATCCTCAACCCCAAACTTCACTACTACATATCCTCGACCCAAGACTTCACTACTACATATCCTCGACCCCAAACTTCACTACTATATATCCTCAACCCCAAACTTCACTACTACATATCCTCGACCCAAGACTTCACTACTACATATCCTCGACCCCAAACTTCACTACTGCATATCCTCGACCCCAAACTTCACTACTATATATCCTCAACCCCAAACTTCACTACTACATATCCTCGACCCAAGACTTCACTACTACATATCCTCGACCCCAAACTTCACTACTGCATATCCTCGACCCCAAACTTCACTACTATATATCCTCAACCCCAAACTTCACTACTACATATCCTCGACCCAAGACTTCACTACTACATATCCTCGACCCCAAACTTCACTACTGCATATCCTCGACCCCAAACTTCACTACTATATATCCTCAACCCCAAACTTCACTACTACATATCCTCGACCCAAGACTTCACTACTACATATCCTCGACCCCAAACTTCACTACTATATATCCTCAACCCCAAACTTCACTACTACATATCCTCGACCCCAAACTTCACTACTACATATCCTCGACCCCAGACTTCACTACTACATATCCTCAACCCCAAACTTCACTACTATATATCCTCAACCCCAAACTTCACTACTGCATATCCTCGACCCCAGACTTCACTACTACATATCCTCAACCCCAAACTTCACTACTACATATCCTCGACCCAAGACTTCACTACTACATATCCTCGACCCCAAACTTCACTACTAGATATCCTCAACCCGAAGTTTTCAACTGGATATCCTCGACACCAAACCGCGTATCTTAATGAAAGTTTGTAAAAGACCATATAAATTTGAGCAGTTGTTTATCCCATGATGTCGATGGTTGCCAAAACTGACAGGCCCTCGTGTCAGTTCATGGTGCAGACATGCCGTCATGGGCCAGCAACGTCCCAGGATTTGGTGACGTCCAAGCCACGGTCTGAATGAAGTCTTGGGAAAACTAGGTCAGTCCGGCTATTATTAGGCTCGGCCAATAATACATTGTTTACGTGGTCCGTACGTGTCTCCCCACGATGGTGATGACGTCGTTTTATTGTTGGTAGTCCCCGAGGCGTGCTCTATATTTAGTTGTCTGGAGTACCGGATGTCATGCCCGTGCACCTTTGACCTGAACAATAATAAAACTGAATTCTTTTAAAATAGTTTATTGGCGGGTGGGGAGATAGGGTGACGTCACTAAGTCTATACCAGTCTATTGGTTGGCTAAAGCCTTATAGTACATGGCAAGCGTACACGCTCTATTGAAAGTTAGACTATAACAGTCTGTAGGTTGTATTGAAAGTTATTTGTGGTAACATGGAGGTTATTTTTTTTATAAAGTCACAGAAAAGGGAGATGCAATTACCGGGTGGGGGGGGGGAGGGGGAGCTTAGAGTGACAGATGAACCTTTGAGAAAGTGGTGAAAAAAAGGGGGGGGGGCACGGATACGATTCAGAATTTCAACTCACTTAAAAAAAAATGTCGGTTTGATACGTGATGGATGATGGTGATGGTGATGTTAATGAGCCCATCCCAACCTTTATTTTGTGTTTGTTTTCTTCTTCCTTTCTATTGGCCTCTTCATTTCATGGAAATAATCTATTAATAGAAAAATCCATAGTATGTCTTTGAGATATTAATCAAACATCCGGGTATTCTGTTAGAGCACATCTAAATAGATATGTGTCTATTCCACATTGATGTGAGTGAGTAGAGTGGACATAGACTTACTGACATCTAGATAGATATGTGTCGATTCTATTAATATGAGAGTTAAATGGACATAAACTTGCTGACAACTTGTGGAAACTTATTTTTTTTCTAATGAATTTTTACTTCACAATTTATGTTGAAAAAAAACCCAAAATATTTTACCAAAATAACAAGATTACGTAATGAGATTGGACGTTTCCCAGTCTGAGAGGTGAAAAGCCCTGTAGAGTCATTGAGCTGCACTTTTAAAACTGTATTGAATGGCTTCCTATGGTCACAACTAAAAGTTCAAATGACTTTGAACCCCGCACACGTCATACCAGCAGTCAGCAGTCACGTTTTACAGTTGTTAAATACCAAGTTTTCTTAGTTTCTAAGTACGTTGTAGTACTGTTTTGTTATGTTCTATGTACGTTTTAGTACTGTTTTGTTATGTTCTATGTACGTTGTAGTACTGTTTTGTTATGTTCTATGTACGTTGTAGTACTGTTTTGTTATGTTCTATGTACGTTGTAGTACTATTTTGTTATGTTCTAAGTACGTTGTAGTACTGTTTTGTTATGTTCTAAGTACGTTGTAGTACTGTTTTGTTATGTTCTATGTACGTTGTAGTACTGTTTTGTTATGTTCTAAGTACGTTGTAGTACTGTTTTGTTATGTTCTATGTACGTTGTAGTACTGTTTTGTTATGTTCTAAGTACGTTGTAGTACTGTTTTGTTATGTTCTATGTACGTTGTAGTACTGTTTTGTTATGTTCTAAGTACGTTGTAGTACTGTTTTGTTATGTTCTATGTACGTGACGTATTCTATGGGGTTGTCTTGCATAGATTCTCCCCCGACCTCTTGGACACAATCTTTCTTAATTATCTCATCTTATCTGTTACTCTCGCTCCTTATATACAGATGATTATTGCGTCCTACGCTTATCTATGGTTTGTGTCTGGTCTTGTATTTTTATTAGAGTCTTAAATGTTGTGTGTTCGTTTTACTTGCTTCTTCAGGCAACCCATGCCACGTACGAATTCCGGACGCAAAGAACGAGAATTTTTATGTTTTTATTCTTGCACAGGGAATAAGAAAAGTGTTTTTATCCTCATTTCCATCTGAGCGTTACATTAAATTGTCGTTGTGTTGTATTTCCAAGTTAGAACTAATTGCCTTGTGTATAATTAAATTACCACTTTGCTCTCTGTTCTTCTATCCTCTAGTGTTTCAAGGTTGAATAATTTAAGTAATGGTGTCCCAATCGAATAATTTAAGTAATGGTGTCCCAATCGAATAATTTAAGTAATGGTGTCCCAATCGAATAATTTAAGTAATGGTGTCCCAATCGAATAATTTAAGTAATGGTGTCCCAATCGAATAATTTAAGTAATGGTGTCCCAATCGAATAGTTTAAGTAATGGTGTCCCAATCGAATAGTTTAAGTAATGGTGTCCCAATCCTGCTCTCTCTAAACAATTTTACTACTTTGAATTCTATCATGATTAACAAATCTTTTGTTAGGTGTGGTGGCTCTGAATTCAGAGGCTTCTCAAATCTTTTGTTAGGTGTGGTGGCTCTGAATTCAGAGGCTTCTCAAATCTTTTGTTAGGTGTGGTGGCTCTGAATTCAGAGGCTTCTCAAATCTTTTGTTAGGTGTGGTGGCTCTGTATTCAGAGGCTTCTCAAATCTTTTGTTAGGTGTGGTGGCTCTGAATTCAGAGGCTTCTCAAATCTTTTGTTAGGTGTGGTGGCTCTGTATTCAGAGGCTTCTCAAATCTTTTGTTAGGTGTGGTGGCTCTGAATTCAGAGGCTTCTCAAATCTTTTGTTAGGTGTGGTGGCTCTGTATTCACAGGCTTCTCAAATCTTTTGTTAGGTGTGGTGGCTCTGTATTCACAGGCTTCTCAAATCTTTTGTTTGGTGTGGTGGCTCTGTATTCACAGGCTTCTCAAATCTTTTGTTAGGTGTTGTGGCTCTGTATTCAGAGGCTTCTCAAATCTTTTGTTAGGTGTGGTGGCTCTATATTCAGAGGCTTCTCAAATCTTTTGTTAGGTGTGGTGGCTCTATATTCAGAGGCTTCTCAAATCTTTTGTTAGGTGTGGTGGCTCTGTATTCAGAGGCTTCTCAAATCTTTTGTTAGGTGTGGTGGCTCTATATTCAGAGGCTTCTCAAATCTTTTGTTAGGTGTGGTGGCTCTGAATTCAGAGGCTTCTGAAATCTTTTGTTAGGTGTGGTGGCTCTGTATTCAGAGGCTTCTCAAATCTTTTGTTAGGTGTGGTGGCTCTGAATTCAGAGGCTTCTCAAATCTTTTGTTAGGTGTGGTGGCTCTGTATTCAGAGGCTTCTCAAATCTTTTGTTAGGTGTGGTGGCTCTATATTCAGAGGCTTCTCAAATCTTTTGTTAGGTGTGGTGGCTCTGTATTCAGAGGCTTCTCAATTATTCCTGCAGTTAACACGCCAAACCTATTGTTCACAAGGTATCTTGCACATATTTAGCTAGATCACCTGGCATTGGGTAAGCTACGACCATGAGACTTTGTGCTAAGCCTCCATGGATGATTTTCTCTAGTATTGTGTAGCTTTAATCCCAAACACTTGTCGGGGTTCAGCAGGGATTCTCAAATCTTTAAAATCAAAAGTACTGCGATTTGAAATGATATACATTGGGCTTACAATGATAATCTAAAGAATGGCAGAACTGCCCTGCTAAAGAATGGCAGAACTGCCCTGCTAAAGAATTGCAGAACTGCCCTGCTAAAGAATGGCAGAACTGACCTGCTAAAGAAGCTTATTTTTCTATGAACGTTTGAAAGTTTACATTTAAAATTTAATTGAATTTGAATGTAATCTAGAGATTTCTAGATGGTTCATCATTAAATTGAATGGTTCAATAAAAGTACATGTACTGGAAGTGTTCAGTATTTAATGATGTCCTGGCACACGCCTGGGGCCACAACTCTTGAATCCTCACACTTTGAAACGTTCGCTGGTGAACACAGCAGCAAGCATATAGACCAGCATGTCCAACTAGATGTGCAGCAAGTTAGGATCATTACATGTTAGTGTCAGGGTATGAGAATCACTGCGAATGATTGTTGCGAATGATTGTTGTGAGATTGTTGTGAGCCAGTGTTGGAGTCGGGTCAAGGCGTTGTTTACGGGTATGAACTCCTATCACGGGAATAATGTCTAGGATGGCTGAGTGAACTTCTGGTCACACGGGATATGTCAGGGACGACCAGAGGACACGCCAGGGGTCAGTTGAGACCAGTTGGGGGGTATATAAGAGAGTAGTCGAGATGAGTGCGGGGGGTGGCAGAAAGCTGTGTAGTTCGGACAGTGTTGTGCGGTCAGACCGGTCAGGATAGACCGGGGAGCTGCAGGGTTGCAGTAACACAGAGAGTTGAGTTTAATGTCGCCCAGAAGCGGTCAGGCTAGGACCGAGGGGACTTAAACGCTTTGTGTATTTACGTAGATCTGAAGAGGACTTGAGCATGGGCCCAGGATGGTCGAGTCGGACCGAGGGCATGCTTGAGCATACAGCCAGTTATATATAGATGTATTTGATGTCAAGGCAAGACAGCCAGTTGTACAGTTGTACATAGCAGAATAAACATTGCATTGTTATACCGACTTGTGTCATCTCTTGAGTGTTGTGTGTAGCGGAGAGCAAACAATAATCCACCAACGAATGAGACCTTAACATGGGGGCCCGGGCCAACGAAAGAGTCTCAGGATTGCCAAGCACCGCCAGCAACACAAGAATCGACGTGAGAGAAACGACGAAAACACATCAGTGCAGAACCTACTGTTAGGGGTCGGTTACATACCGTACAAGTCGAGGGAGAGTCAAGCGTAGGGCGTAGGGCTTACGCCTCGAACCAGAACAAGCAAAACAACGACGTCGGAACCAGCACAGCAACGACGTCTGAACCAGCGACGAACACAGGCAGTCAGGGCGTCGACAGACGGTGCCAACTACGAGAGAAGACGATTACAAACTGTACCGGGAGGTCAAGTTGCAGAACCAACCATCCCGTCCCAGCTACAGTGGGACCCTAAGGAGCCGAGACGACCCACAGCACCACAGTTCAAATCGGGAAAAGATCGAGAAGATATTCAAGGTGGAGAAAAACATTACTAAGTGACAAGGAAACTGCAAAAAGTGTGACTTTGTGAACTTCTTACGAATGGATATTTATTGTGTAATGGGACTTTCATTGTATATGGATATTATGTCTGAAATATAGCCCACAGTAAGTACGTACTTAATTACTTATAAAATAGTGTTAAATTGGGGAAGTGTGCTATAGTAAGATTGATCTGTTAAATAATATATATATAATATAATATATATAATTAGATATAGCATACCTGTCATATATAAACGAACAATATGGAAACGAGAAGTAAAAAAACACAAGATATCGATAAAATAATGGCGGACTTTAGGGAGACGGGGAGAAAGTTACAGTTAGAGGGGCAGGAGTTAAACAAATACGTAATAGACAAGTGGAGACAATGGGAAGAAGACGAACGAGAAAATAAGAGAAGACAGGAAGAAAACGAACGAGAAGATAAGAGAAGACAGGAAGAAAACGAACGAGAAGATAAGAGAAGACAGGAAACCGCGGACATTAGGAAGCATGAAAAGGAACAGAGACAGAAAGAAAGGGAGCACGAATTGAAATTGGCAGAAATTAAAAGGAGAGACGAAACTGAACTGGACATGACAGGCCACTCGAGAGAAAACAAAGACCTTCGACAAATAGTAAAAAATTTCGAACCCCTTATTTATGAGGACAAACAAGTAGAGTTGCTTGTTCATGGGGACTAATTTTGGTAGAAATTGAGGTCTGGGTCACCTCGGGCCAGTATTATTATTATATGAACATGATTGTGAGGTTTCATAGCGATTATGTATTTATGTTAGTTAGTACTTATGGATGGTTGTAAATAAATATGAGATGGTTGTATTTTCGTGCTGATGTTGTCTATGATAATTTTTGGCTCCGGGTGACCTCAGGACAATTTTTCATTATAAGGAGATGTAATTATTTATATATATATATATATATTTATGAAATTATGAGATATGATAATGATTTTGTTCATGATTATGTGTATTATGATGAATTATGTTGATTACGACTACTAAATGCACATGATTGTTATATAATTGATTGTAATGGGTTAAATACAATCAGGCTGAAATGTCTATAGTCTGGATAAGTAGTTATCCCTATAACATTATCTCATGCTGGAGGTAATCCTGGAATAAATATCTTAAGGAATTTATATGAGGAACCAGTAGAGTCAGTTGGTAAATAGAAAACAATCTAGCGTAAAAATGGTCAATTGTTGGATACTAATATGTGAGGTGTTATGACCAGTAGTAGGTCGAAGGTTGGTTCTTTGAGAATTAAGATAATGATAACGTACGAGTTGCGGGTTAGTGAAGTCGTATAAAGGTACGACCAAGTGGATTTATGCTCTGTGTTGTATATACTAGTGTTTTTTTTTCATGCCATGTTGTGTATAAAATTATTTTGAAAGATATTATTTCATTATGTATTATATTATTGGAATTGTAATGTGCAGTGATTCCATGCCCTGACTTTGTTGTATTGTGAGATTCTACCGTAGGTAGAATCTAACGGAAGAGGGGGGATATGTCAGGGTATGAGAATCACTGCGAATGATTGTTGCGAATGATTGTTGTGAGATTGTTGTGAGCCAGTGTTGGAGTCGGGTCAAGGCGTTGTTTACGGGTATGAACTCCTATCACGGGAATAATGTCTAGGATGGCTGAGTGAACTTCTGGTCACACGGGATATGTCAGGGACGACCAGAGGACACGCCAGGGGTCAGTTGAGACCAGTTGGGGGGTATATAAGAGAGTAGTCGAGATGAGTGCGGGGGGTGGCAGAAAGCTGTGTAGTTCGGACAGTGTTGTGCGGTCAGACCGGTCAGGATAGACCGGGGAGCTGCAGGGTTGCAGTAACACAGAGAGTTGAGTTTAATGTCGCCCAGAAGCGGTCAGGCTAGGACCGAGGGGACTTAAACGCTTTGTGTATTTACGTAGATCTGAAGAGGACTTGAGCATGGGCCCAGGATGGTCGAGTCGGACCGAGGGCATGCTTGAGCATACAGCCAGTTATATATAGATGTATTTGATGTCAAGGCAAGACAGCCAGTTGTACAGTTGTACATAGCAGAATAAACATTGCATTGTTATACCGACTTGTGTCATCTCTTGAGTGTTGTGTGTAGCGGAGAGCAAACAATAATCCACCAACGAATGAGACCTTAACAGTTAGTGTTAGTTTTACAGCGTGTTAGGGTTACAGCGTGTAGGGTTACAGCGTGTTAGGGTTACAGCGTGTTAGGGTTACAGCGTGTTAGGGTTACAGCGTGTTAGGGTTACAGCGTGTTAGGATCATTACATGTTAGTGTTAGGGTTACAGCATGTTAGGGTTACAGCGTGTTAGGATCATTACAAGTTAGGGTTAAAGTTACAGCGTGTTAGGGTTACAGCGTGTTAGGGTTTAATATTACAGCGTGTTAGGATCATTACATGTTAGGGTTAAAGTTACAGCGTGTTAGGGTTACAGCGTGTTAGGGTTACATCTTGTTAGCGTTTCAGCGTGTTAGGGTTGCAGGTCAGGTTGACCACATTCACGTCATTTTGATGACGTCCCTTCTGTTAGCCAACGAAGTCCTTTAACCGAAACGCCTTTCTGATTTGTTTCCACTTTCCTCTCAAACATTTATACATCTTCTTGGACCATGTGCTTACGTCTCTAAGTGTTGATAACACATTATTCAAAAGTTGTCAGCAATAAATTATGAGAACCCTCGTTGATAATTTTTTTTTAAATTGGGCGTTTGAATAATCCGCCATTGACGATATGCCGCCACGTCACGTCTACTTTTAATATTGTGTTTGACCTCATCCTTGGACCTCCTACTGCACTTCAACACAACAGGTGTGAATAATCCAACATTTTTCTCATACATTAACTCGTGGGTGCGGGGTACTGCCTATTACAGTGGCGGAGACATCGCGACACTACGATGTTCTGTAGGTCACACTACGATGTTCTGTAGGTCACACTACGATGTTCTGTAGGTCACACTATGATGTTCTGTGGGGCACACTACGATGTTCTGTGGGGCACACTACGATGTTCTGTAGGTCACACTACGATGTTCTGTAGGTCACACTACGATGTTCTGTAGGTCACACTACGATGTTCTGTAGGTCACACTACAATGTTCTGTAGGTCACACTACAATGTTCTGTAGGTCACACTACGATGTTCTGTAGGTCACACTACGATGTTCTGTAGGTCACACTACGATGTTCTGTAGGTCACACTACAATGTTCTGTAGGTCACACTATGATGTTCTGTGGGGCACACTATGATGTTCTGTAGGTCACACTACAATGTTCTGTAGGTCACACTACGATGTTCTGTGGGGTACACTACGATGTTCTGTAGGTCACACTACGATGTTCTGTAGGTCACACTACGATGTTCTGTAGGTCACACTACAATGTTCTGTAGGTCACACTACGATGTTCTGTAGGTCACACTACAATGTTCTGTAGGTCACACTACAATGTTCTGTAGGTCACACTACAATGTTCTGTAGGTCACACTACGATGTTCTGTGGGGCACACTACGATGTTCTGTAGGTCACACTACAATGTTCTGTAGGTCACACTACGATGTTCTGTAGGTCACACTACGATGTTCTGTAGGTCACACTACAATGTTCTGTGGGGCACACTACGATGTTCTGTAGGTCACACTACAATGTTCTGTGGGGCACACTACAATGTTCTGTAGGTCACACTACGATGTTCTGTAGGTCACACTATGATGTTCTGTGGGGCACACTACGATGTTCTGTAGGTCACACTACAATGTTCTGTAGGGTCACACTATGATGTTCTGTGGGGCACACTACATGTTCTGTAGGTCACACTACAATGTTCTGTAGGTCACACTACATGTTCTGTGGGGCACACTACGATGTTCTGTAGGTCACACTACGATGTTCTGTAGGTCACACTACAATGTTCTGTAGGTCACACTACAATGTTCTGTAGGTCACACTACAATGTTCTGTGGGGCACACTACAATGTTCTGTAGGTCACACTACGATGTTCTGTAGGTCACACTATGATGTTCTGTAGGTCACACTACGATGTTCTGTAGGTCACACTATGATGTTCTGTAGGTCACACTACAATGTTCTGTAGGTCACACTACGATGTTCTGTGGGGCACACTACGATGTTCTGTAGGTCACACTACAATGTTCTGTAGGTCACACTATGATGTTCTGTAGGTCACACTACAATGTTCTGTAGGTGCACACTACAATGTTCTGTAGGTCACACTATAATGTTCTGTAGGTCACACTACAATGTTCTGTAGGTCACACTACGATGTTCTGTAGGTCACACTACGATGTTCTGTAGGTCACACTACGATGTTCTGTGGGGCACACTACGATGTTCTGTCGGTCACACTACAATGTTCTGTGGGGTCACACTACGATGTTCTGTGGGGCACACTATGATGTTCTGTAGGTCACACTCAATGTTTCTGTAGGTCACACTACAATGTTCTGTAGGTCACACTACAATGTTCTGTAGGTCACACTACAATGTTCTGTGGGGCACACTATGATGTTCTGTAGGTCACACTACAATGTTCTGTGGGTCACACTATGATGTTCTGTGGGGCACACTACAATGTTCTGTAGGTCACACTATGATGTTCTGTGGGGCACACTATGATGTTCTGTAGGTCACACTTCAATGTTCTGTGGGGCACACTATGATGTTCTGTAGGTCACACTACAATGTTCTGTAGGTCACACTACGATGTACTGTAGGTCACACTACGATGTTCTGTAGGTCACACTACAATGTTCTGTAGGTCACACTACAATGTTCTGTAGGTCACACTACAATGTTCTGTAGGTCACACTACGATGTTCTGTGGGGCCCGTCAGAAGCCTTAAACAAATTCGGAAAAAAATGTTTCATTGAAGCCACTGAATTTGTTTTCCTATAACTGATATCAAACAAACCCTTTATGATAGAGAAGCACCTTTGAATATAACAAAGGATACACCTTAGGATCAATGTTAAGATCCAGATTTAGGATATACTCTCGGACATATATTAGGATACATGTTTGGATTGATGTCTGTGGATCCATCTTTGTGCTTTAGAATGGAATACACCTTAGATTGGAATACACCTTTGAAAATGAATAATTATGACTGATGAGAATTTTACAGTAAAAGGTCACGTTGACTTTTCTTGTTATTGCTCGATGTAAGCAAGTTTTTATTCAAACGACAATAGCTTTTATGTGGACCTTTTACGACAATAGCTTTTATGTGGACCTTTTGCGACAAGAGCTTTTATGCGGACCTTTTACGACAAGAGCTTTTATGTGGACCTTTTACGACAAGAGCTTTTATGTGGACCTTTTACGAAAAGAGCTTTTATGTGGACCTTTTACGACAAGAGCTTTTATTGGACCTTTTACGACAAGAGCTTTTATGTGGACCTTTTACGACAAGAGCTTTTATGTGGACCTTTTACGACAAGAGCTTTTATGTGGAACTTTTACGACAAGAACTTTTATGTGGACCTTTTACGACAAGAGCTTTTATGTGGACCTTTTACGACAAGAGCTTTTATGTGGACCTTTTACGACAAGAGCTTTTATGTGGACCTTTTACGACAAGAGCTTTTATGTGGACCTTTTACGACAAGAGCTTTTATGTGGACCTTTTACGACAAGAGCTTTTATGTGGACCTTTTACGACAAGAGCTTTTATGTGGACCCTTTACGCATGAGGAACATCAGTCAACAAGTTATGCCACTACCCTATACATAACTAACAAGTTATGCCACTACCCTATACTTAACTAACAAGTTATGCCACTACCCTATACATAACTAACAAGTTATGCCACTACCCTATACTTAACTAACAAGTTATGCCACTACCCTATACATAACTAACAAGTTATGCCACTACCCTATACATAACTAACAAGTTATGCCACTACCCTATACATAACTAACAAGTTATGCCACTACCCTATACATAACTAACAAGTTATGCCACTACCCTATACATAACTAACAAGTTATGCCACTACCCTACATAACTAACAAGTTATGCCACTACCCTATAAATAACTAACAAGTTATGCCACTACCCTATACTTAACTAACAAGTTATGCCACTACCCTATACATAACTAACAAGTTATGCCACTACCCATACATAACTAACAAGTTATGCCACTACCCTATACATAACTAACAAGTTATGCCACTACCCTATACATAACTAACAAGTTATGCCACTACCCTATACATAACTAACAAGTTATGCCACTACCCTACATAACTAACAAGTTATGCCACTACCCTACATAACTAACAAGTTATGAAGTTATGCCACTACCCTACATAACTATATCATATATAATGGGTGTAATTGGACTGAAATAAAGCTTTTAAATAAAATACCAAATACACAAACAAATTGTGTAATGAAAACAATAAATTTGAGCTTTATTTTTAGACTGATACGACAGTAAACGTTTCGGCTAATGCCTTCATCAGTACAATAAACATAAAATACTTACATAAGGAATAAAATTATATTTAAAACATACTATATCATAAAATATTTATGTAAAATAAAAAGAAAGGAAAAGCAACAAACAATGACACGGGATTTAGTAAAGAGAGGAATTATCTAAAGTTACATTGAAAACCACAACGGGAAAAATATTCTAAAGTCAGGTAAAATTATGAATTTTGTTAATCCATATAGAGCCAACGTACCAAATCGTTTCATAAGTCTATTTTCCATGTAGATCCTATCATGGGTATTGCTTGCATATAAAATACCCGTTACTGCGATATCTGAAATGCTGTCATGGTCAACGCTGCTAAAATGTTTAGACACAGGACATTGGCCCTGTTTATTTATATTATACAGTGTTCTCTAAACCGATCTACAAGACGACGACCTGTCTCACCCACGTACATTTTTATTACACCTCTTGCAAAGAATTGCATAAATCACGTTGCGACTTGTGCAAGTGAATTCATCTTTTATTTTGTTTGTTTCAAGAGGGAAAGAAATGCATGTTGTCAAATTCAATCACATATGGACAAGTATTGCAATAGTTACGGTTGCTACCTTTAATATCCGCTGTCAATCGAATTAAAGGCGTGACCAGACAGGGCCCGTTTACATCATCTGTTTCTGATCAATGTGATCGATCCAAATTTATTTCAACTTTTCATCCCCATAATTTTAAAGCCCGCCAGGTGATTCTCAAAAACTGAACAATCCCCATGGCTGACCCTCTAACTCAGCAGGTCTTCAAAAAACCTCCTCTGGCAAAAAACGGAGAAAACCCAACTGTGTGTCTATCGAACCTGCGTCATCAGTACGCTGCAATACGGAAGCGAGACATGGACCACTTATACATCCCACGAGCACAAGCTTAATAGCTTCCACTTGAGGTGCCTTCATCGCATCCTTGGCATTAAATGGCAAGATAAAGTGCCAAATACCGAGGTCCTATTGCTTGCCAATACCCAAAGCATGTTCTCAATTCTTAGTGAAAGACGCGTGAGATGGCTTGGACATGTAAAAAGAATGAGCCCTGGCCGCATGCCCAAGAACCTCCTATATGGAGAACTGGCAGTGGGATAGAGTATAGAGGAAGACAGGTCGCCGACGTCTGCAATTTAAAGATGTCTGCCTAAATGACATGAAAGCAGCCAGAATACACACAAGCGACTGGGAGTGTAAGCAGAAGACAGATCTACGTGGCGCAAAGTTGTAAAAGAGGGCGTCATAGTGGCCGAGGAACGAAGGATGGAGGAGGCTACAGACAGAAGAGCTGGGAGAAAGGAAAAAAACATTAGGAATCACAGACCTCGTGTGCAAAAGCTGTGGTAAAGACTGTCACTCAAGGATAGGACTGCACAGCCTCACGAGTAAATGCAACCCAACCCAACGGTGATGCACCATCGTCTTGCGAGACGGAAGAATGCCGATTATTATTATATATTTTATGATAAATGACTAAAGTAAACCAAGACCAACTGACTGTCAGCCGTCGAGAATTATGCCTTTATTATTGGGGCTGGAACTAATGAAATAAATTTAACATTCCTATAGTTACAAAACAATTAGAGCTGAAAAGACAAAGCAAAACTTTTCATTTGATTTTTTAAATAAGCTATGATAACTACGTATAACTACTACGAATGGTTTTTCGAAAAGAAATCACCATATAACGCCTCCCTTTTCATTACAGTCTTCAATGTTGATAGTATCAGTGGCGTAGTTAGGAGAGGGGAGGGGGTACAAATTGGAAAGTCTCCCCGGGTCCCCACTTGAGTGGGGCCCCCAAAGGAGTGTTCGAATTTTTTTACATTAAATATTACGCCACCGCCATGTATGCAGGGCCCCGTAAAGAGGCCAAGCCCCCGGGCCCCTAAATCCCTAGCTACGCCACTTGATAGTGTGTTGGTTTTCCTGGTTTGTTCAGGCAGCCCAATCGACATCCAACTGCAGGCTGGCGGGAAGAAGAAGAAGAGAATGTTTAATTGTCAGTTAAACATTAAAAAAAATATCTATGTTTATCTGAGAGCTGAAAAGATTGTTTATTTCCAAGATAGATGTGAATACATTATGTATTATTACTATGTATTATTACTATTTTGTTCTTTGTTCTTCTATCCTCTGTTGTCGCGGGACGCGGTGGTCGAGTGGCAGCCCACTGGACTGTCGTACCGATAGTCACTGGTTCGAATCCGTGTGAAGGCAAGGGCTTGTTCCCGCGGCCTAGGGCGCCCCTGAGTCACCCCGCTCCGAATGGGTACCTATGTAGTGTTAGGCGGCTGGGTAATGCGTGGAACCCACAAAGCCGTAGCCTGTGAACGCTGCATCACTTGCCAACAGATCATCTGTCATGGTCTGTGGACGCAACTATCTTTTGCATAGAAGGAGCGTCTGTATAGATAAGATAAGATAAGACTGACTATAGGTTCAGTGTTATAAATAAGGAGGTACTCATGTCAGATGTGAATATTCACAAGTACACTCCGATGTGCAAGATATCTGCAAGTGAAGGGAATGGATGATAAAATGTCCTCTTTTTCAACAGATCACTTATTTCAAATTGCCCTCTATTTGATCGGATCACTTCACTAAAGATTGTAAACACACAAAAAACTCAAGTGCCTTGTTAGATGGCGTAGGCCTGAAGCGTGCTTCTCTTGTCATTCTTCGTCTCAAGTTCCGTCGGTGACTTCTTAATGCCATACTTAATGTAGGATATAATAAGTGTCACTTGCTGGATATAAAAAAAAGCACAATGGATAGAATGACTCACGGGAATATTCACAATAATGGCAATTTGAGTTTTACAGAGTTAAAAAATCCCAACATAATTTGCATTTTAACCACTTTGATATGTGATAGAATAATTTTTTTTTCAACCTCAAACAATCAATTTTATTTTAATATGGGTAGTAAACCACAGTATTTTGTGAGTTTCAGTTCCAACCCAGGTCGACGCAGGTCATAGCCCATATGGAGGCGTTAGAGAGAGAGGGGAGAGACAGATATCTACCTCGACCCGTGCACTTGTATTTCTATACACCCGGGTGGCCATACTTCAACAACCCCGGGTGGCCATACTTTAACCACCCCGGGTGGCCATAATTCAACCACCCCGGGTGGCCATACTTCAACAGCCTCGGTTGGCCATACTTTAACCACCCCGGGTGGCCATAATTCAACCATCCCGGGTGGCCATACTTGAACAGCCCCGGGTGGCTATACTTGTGGCTAGGCCACCGCCTGACCCTAATAATATATAACAATATATTCTCTTTTATGGAGTTGATGTCTTATGGGTTCCCACCTAGGGAGTGTCGTGTTCTTTAGGTGCCCACCTAGGGCATGTCGTGTTCTATAGGTGCCCACCTAGGGAATGTCGTGTTCTATAGGTGCCCACCTAGGGCATGTCGTGTTCTATAGGTGCCCACCTAGGGCATGTCGTGTTCTATAGGTGCCCACCTAGGGAATGTCGTGTTCTATAGGTGCCCACCTAGGGCATGTCGTGTTCTATAGGTGCCCACCTAGGGAATGTCGTGTTCTATAGGTGCCCACCTAGGGCATGTCGTGTTCTATAGGTGCCCACCTAGGGCATGTCGTGTTCTATAGGTGCCCACCTAGGGAATGTCGTGTTCTATAGGTGCCCACCTAGGGCATGTCGTGTTCTATAGGTGCCCACCTAGGTCATGTCGTGTTCTATAGGTGTCCCACATAGGGCATGTCGTGTTCTATAGGTGCCCACCCAGGGAATGCCGTGTTCTATAGGTGTCCCACCTAGGGAATGTCGTGTTCTATAGGTGTCCACCTAGGGAAGGGGTGGGCAAACTACTGCCTACGGGCCGCATGCGGCCCGCCAGAGCATATTTTGCGGCCCGTAGGCATGTACATGTTACGATATTATGTCGATTTTAATTTTCTTTGTTAAGAATTTAAAAATATATTTTTAAACAAGTATTTAATTTGATATTAAATTGTTTTCTGGCTACAGAGTTGATTAGAGCTCAGTAGTCATTAATTGTTTACAACATCCTAATACAAACTACGTGTCAGCTCAATGAAAGTGACCTTTGACCTTTGGCTACGATTGACATATTGGCAGTTTTAAAAAAAAGTAATTTAAAGCAAATAGACGTTGAGTGCTGCCAGGATGGTTCACTCAGGATGGTTCACTCAGGATGGTTCACTCAGGATGGTTCACTCAGGATGGTTCACTCAGGATGGTTCACTCAGGATGGTTCACTCAGGATGGTTCACTCAGGATGGTTCACTCAGGATGGTTCACTCAGGATGGTTCACTCAGGATGGTTCACTCAGGATGGTTCACTCAGGATGGTTCACTCAGGATGGTTCACTCAGGATGGTTCACTCAGGATGGTTCACTCAGGATGGTTCACTCAGGATGGTTCACTCAGGATGGTTCACTCAGGATGGTTCACTCAGGATGGTTCACTCAGGATGGTTCACTCAGGATGGTTCACTCAGGATGGTTCACTCAGGATGGTTCACTCAGGATGGTTCACTCAGGATGGTTCACTCAGGATGGTTCACTCAGGATGGTTCACTCAGGATGGTTCACTCAGGATGGTTCACTCAGGATGGTTCACTCAGGATGGTTCACTCAGGATGGTTCACTCAGGATGGTTCACTCAGGATGGTTCACTCAGGATGGTTCACTCAGGATGGTTCACTAAACAATCACTGAAAATATAATGAAAATAATGGTGGAAATTTATTTTAAAAAAATAATACAGCAATTACAGTTAGTACGTGTGTAAGTTCATGCTCAAGGATTAACTTTAACTAATGGTTTATATGAGCCTGCTCATTTTTTGCAAGTTTATCAAATCGTGGCTTGATCTAGGACAATGCTAAAGGCAATGGAGAGCGAACATCAATACTGTTCCTGTATTTTGTATTAATAATGATCGTTGTTGATACACCAGTCTCACACAGGTCAGATGAAGAAAATTGAAGAAGAGCCTTGAGACTCAATGAGAGCCCATGTTCAGGATGAATCCTACACGATGCAAGAGATGTTTGAGTTTCAAAATGCATTTTAAGTCTTTCATCGGCACATAACTCCAGCAATTTACTGACAAATCAACCTCCGATGCAAATAAATGGATTGATAAATCCATTCAGTACCTTTCCGAGGGAAAGTAGAACTCGAAACGGTCGATAAACTTTGTCAAGTACTCGATGACTCAAGTACTCAATGACTCAAGTACTCAATGACTCAAGTACTCAATGACTCAAGTACTCAATGACTCAAGTACTCAATGACTCAAGTACTCAATGACTCAAGTACTCAATGACTCAAGTACTCAATGACTCAAGTACTCAATGACTCAAGTACTCAATGACTCAAGTACTCAATGACTCAAGTACTCAATGACTCAAGTACTCAATGACTCAAGTACTCAATGACTCAAGTACTCAATGACTCAAGTACTCAATGACTCAAGTACTCAATGACTCAAGTACTCAATGACTCAAGTACTCGATGACTCAAGTACTCAATGACTCAAGTACTCAATGACTCAAGTACTCAATGACTCAAGTACTCAATGACTCAAGTACTCAATGACTCAAGTACTCAATGACTCAAGTACTCAATGACTCAAGTACTCAATGACTCAAGTACTCAATGACTCAAGTACTCAATGACTCAAGTACTCAATGACTCAAGTACTCGATGACTCAAGTACTCAATGACTCAAGTACTCAATGACTCAAGTACTCAATGACTCAAGTACTCAATGACTCAAGTACTCAATGACTCAAGTACTCGATGACTCAAGTACTCAATGACTCAAGTACTCAATGACTCAAGTACTCAATGACTCAAGTACTCAATGACTCAAGTACTCGATGACTCAAGTACTCAATGACTCAAGTACTCAATGACTCAAGTACTCAATGACTCAAGTACTCAATGACTCAAGTACTCAATGACTCAAGTACTCAATGACTCAAGTACTCAATGACTCAAGTACTCAATGACTCAAGTACTCAATGACTCAAGTACTCAATGACTCAAGTACTCAATGACTCAAGTACTCAATGACTCAAGTACTCAATGACTCAATGACGACTCTTCATCTTGTTAATGGATAATTGTTGCCAAATTGTGACACAAATCTAAACAATCTGCAGCTACTCGCCACTTCCATGCTTCTAGCACTCGTTTATGTCCTCAATCTTTTCTGCCATTGTAAGGCACGAAACTGTCCTTCTTTGCATGCACATATTGAGCTTAATAAAAATGTCAATATGATATATTACAAAGATATAAGCCACGTAAGATAACTTGGCTGTTCAATTCACATTGCGAAATAGTCCAGACTAATGCGGGTTTTTTATCCTGTAGAAATTGGCATTCTATATGTGCCCAAATAGGGCGTTTAGTGTTCTATAGGTGCCAACCTAGGGCATGTCATGTTTTATAGGTGCCCACCTAAGGCGTGTTGTGTTCTATAGGTGCCAACCTAGGGCATGTCGTGTTCTATAGGTGCCCACCTAGGGCATGTTGTGTTCTATAGGTGCCCACCTAGGGCATGTCGTGTTCTATAGTTGCCCACCTAGGGCATGTCGTGTTCTATAGGTGCCCACTGTGTTTCTATAGGTGCCCACCTAGGGCATGTCGTGTTCTATAGGTGCCCACATAGGGCATCGTGTTCTATAGGTGCCCACCTAGGGTATGTGTTCTATTGGTGCCCATCAAGGACATGTCGTATTCCTGTAGTCATGTGTCTAAGTGTTTCTGTCATTCTCTGTCATAACTTCACACGTTTCAAACATTTCTTCCACAAAGCGACATGCACCAATGCCAATACTGGAGCTGACAAGTTTGGAGCTTACCTCTGGATTTTCTCATGCATTTCCAATACGTACAAGTAAATAATGGTAGGGAAATGAAATGAAATGAAGTGAATAGTCTTTTCAATCTCACTGGATTAAAAGACGGCAATTCAGACGTAGAAAGACACGAAGAAGTAAAAATCTCAATAGCTTTTCAAACTTGAACAATATGTGGACATATAGCAAGCTGTGGCAGGAGCTAGAAAAATGTCCAAACAGTTCTAAAACTTTACAGGTATTACCTTAATAAAATTAGTACCGCTACGCGTGTGAAATAAGTTGTAAGATATTAAACGGCAGAACCAGGATGTAGACACGCGTAGTTTATCTATTCCGATAACATTTAGGAATTCCTCAAATCTACATGGCAATGACACCAAATATACTGATATCATTGACCGAATATCATACTGTTTATCATTGACCAAATATACTGATTATCATTGACCGAATATCATACTGTTTATCATTGACCAAATATCATACTGTTTATCATTGACCAAATATCATATTGTTTATCATTGCCCGAATATCATATTGTTTATCATTGACCAAATATCATATTGTTTATCATTGACCGAATATCATATTGTTTATCATTGACCAAATATCATATTGTTTATCATTGACCAAATATCATATTGTTTATCATTGACCGAATATACTGTTTATCACTTACTAGGTATCACTTTTAGACTAAACACTGAACATCTTTCGAATCTTTTTGTGACCCAGTCCTGACAACCTGAGAACCTCTTTCATATAAATCAAGTGTCTGCAAGGACCGTATTCCTTAGAAGCTCAAATAACCACTAAAAACACCATGCCAGTGAACCATGCTAGCGAACCATCCCACTGAGCCATCCTGGTGAACCATCCTGGTGAACCATCCTGGTGAACCATCCTGGTGAACCATCCTGGTGAACCATCCTGGTGAACCATGCTGGTGAACCATCCTGGTGAACCATCCTGGTGAACCATCATGGTGAACCATCCTGGTGAACCATCCTGGTGAACCATCCTGGTGAACCATGCTAGCGAACCATCCCACTGAGCCATCCTGGTGAACCATCCTTGTGAACCATCCTGGTGAACCATCCTGGTGAACCATCCTGGTGAACCATGCTGGTGAACCATCATGGTGAACCATCCTGGTGAACCATCCTGGTGAACCATCCTGGTGAACCCTGCTGGTGAACCATCCTGGTAAACCATCCTGGTAAACCATCCTGGTGAACCATGCTAGCGAACCCTCCTGGTGAACCCTGCTAGCGAACCATCTTGGTGAACCATGCTAGCGAACCATCCTGGCGAACCATCCTGGTGAACCATCCTGGTGACCCCTGCTGGTGAACCATCCTGGTGAACAATCCTGGTGAACCATCCTGGTGAACCATGCTGGTGAAACATGCTGTTGAACCATGCTGGTGAACCATCCTGGTGAACAATGCTGGTGAACCATCCTGGTGAACCATGCTGATGAACCATGCTGGTGAACCATGCTGGTGAACAATGCTAATGAACCATGCTGGTGAACCATGCTAATGAACCATGCTGGTGAACCATGCTGGTGAACCATCCTGGTGAACCATGCTGGTGAACCATAATGGTGAACCATGCTGGTGAACCATCCTGGTGAACCCTGCTGGTGAACCATCCTGTTGAACCATCCTGGTGAACCATCCTGGTGAACCATCCTGGTGAACCATCCTGGTGAACCATCCTGGTGAACCCTGCTGGTGAACCATGCTGGTGAACCCTGCTGGTGAACCATCCTGGTGAACCCTGCTGGTGAACCCTGCTGGTGAACCATGCTGGTGAACCCTGCTGGTGAACCCTGCTGGTGAACGATCCTGATGAACCATACTGGTGACCCTGCTGGTTAATCCTCCTGGTGAACCATCATGGTGAACCCTGCTGGTGAACCCTGCTGGTGAACCCTGCTGGTGAACCCTGCTGGTGAACCCTGCTGGTGAACCCTGCTGGTGAACCCTGCTGGTGAACCCTGCTGGTGAACCATCCTGGTGAACCATGCTGGTGAACTCTGGTAGTGAACCATCCTGGTGAAACATCCTGGTGAACCATCCTGGTGAACCTGCTGGTGAACCATCCTGGTGAACCCTGCTGGTGAAGCATGCTGGTGAACCATGCTGGTGAATTATGCTGGTGAACCATGCTGGTAAACCATGCTGGTGAACCATGCTGGTGAACCATGCTGGTGAACCATCCTGGTGAACCATGCTAGTAAACCATGCTGGTGAACCATGCTGGTGAACCATGCTGGTGAACCATGCTGGTGAACCATCCTGGTGAACCATGCTAGTAAACCATGCTGGTGAACCATGCTGGTGAATTATGCTGGTGAACCATGCTGGTAAACCATGCTGGTGAACCATGCTGGTGAACCATGCTGGTGAACCATCCTGGTGAACCATGCTAGTAAACCATGCTGGTGAACCATGCTGGTGAACCATGCTGGTGAACCATCCTGGTGAACCATGCTAGTAAACCATGCTAGTGAACCCGTTTAATATGAACCTATATGGCATTTCAACTAATAAACATCGAGCGTGTCTCCTATTGCAGTTACATAATCCATGAATAGGAGCGATAGTTAGACTAAAACTCTTTGCAGTATCACTGTCTTAAGTTCTAGTGTACCCACCATTCTACAGTACCCTTCTTGTCACAGTGCCACATTTTACAGTACACAAGAAACACAGTGCCCTCCTTGTCACAGTGCCCCACATTAGAAAATACACAAGAAACTTAGTGATCTCCTTGTCACAGTGCCCCAAATTAGACTGTACACAAGAAACACAGTGCCCTCTTTGTCATATTGCCACATTTGACAGTACACAAGAAACACAGTGCCCTCCTTGTCACATTGCCACATTTGACAGTACACAAGAAACACAGTGCCCTACTTGTCACAGTGCCCCAAATTAGACTGTACACAAGAAACACAGTGCCCTCCTTGTCACATTGCCACATTTGACAGTACACAAGAAACACAGTGCCCTCCTTGTCACAGTGCCCCACATTAGACAGTACACAAGAAACACAGTGCCCTCCTTGTCACAGTGCCCCACATTAGTAAGTACACAAGAAACACAGTGCCCTCCTTGTCACAGTGCCCCACATTTGACAGTACACAAGAAACACAGTACCCTCCTTGTCACAGTGCCACATTTTACAGTACACAAGAAACACAGTGCCCTCCTTGTCACAGTGCCCCACATTAGACAGTACACAAGAAACACAGTGCCCTCCTTGTCACAGTGCCCCACATTAGTAAGTACACAAGAAACACAGTGCCTTCCTTGTCACAGTGCCCCACATTAAACAGTACACAAGAAACACAGTGCCCTCCTTGTCACAGTGCCCCACATTAGTAAGTACACAAGAAACACAGTGCCCTCCTTGTCTCAGTGCCCCACATTTGACAGTACACAAGAAACACAGTACCCTCCTTGTCACAGTGCCACATTTTACAGTACACAAGAAACACAGTGCCCTCCTATCACAGTGCCCCACATTAGTAAGTACACAAGAAACACTGTGCCCTCCTTGTCACAGTGCCACATTTTACAGTACACAAGAAACATAGTGCCCTCCTTGTCACAGTGCCCCACATTAGTAAGTACACAAGAAACACAGTACCCTCCTTGTCACAGTGCCACATTTTACAGTACACAAGAAACACAGTGCCCTCCTTGTCACAGTGCCCCACATTAGTAAGTACACAAGAAACACAGTACCCTCCTTGTCACAGTGCCACATTTTACAGTACACAAGAAACACAGTGCCCTCCTTTTCACAATGCCACATTTGACCGTACACAAGAAACACAGTGCTCTCCTTGTCACAGTGCCACACATTAGACAGTACACAAGAAACACAGTGCCCTCCTCGTCACAGTACGACACATTTGACAGTACACAAGAAACACAGTGCCATCCTTGTCACAGTGCCCCAGCTAACACGACATCCAGCCAACCGCTAATCCCCCCTCCAAACAAATGTGACAGTGCCACACTGTAGTGAAATCATCGCTTGCAACAACGTAGTTTCTTATGAGACTAATAGCAACAACAAAACCCTGGTAAATATTATTTCTTTTCTGAAAGTCCAATAAATGACCAAGTAAAAGTCGTTATAGATGTCGTCTGGGACTGCTACTCTCAGACCAGCTAAAGCCCAGGTACTCTCACATGTCAGACGTCTTCCCAGGCGGCTCTCGAGCAGGCAAAGATTGACGTCATCACGCGGGCCATTGACCTGCCTGTAACAAATTTCCCTCTCGTCTGCTGACAGTGTGCAGAGATATTACTCTCGGACCCAGATAATCTCCTGTTATTGGCTCGGACTGAATACTGCTAGGATAAGCGTGAATGTTCAGATAAATATATGTGCTCTATTATGTTACATGTTTGAACATTTCAACTGAGTGCAAATATTGAAATAATCATAATTTCTCTGGTGCTTCAATATCGAACGACTTCAATAATTTTCCTAATAAGTTACCCTCAATCATTTTCGGGCTCCAATAATAAAAGTCATAAAATTTCGAAGACGCTGTTTCGAAATTGGGGAATTTCTAGCTGTTTGTATCGTTTTCTCCGAAACGGTTAGGAGGGCGAAATGGGGGAGGGGGGCAGGAGTAAGATGAGCGGGTTAAACTAACTTTGTATGATCATTCAGTCATGGCTAGTTAGCCACTGGTTTTGATATCTAGTCTAATCTTCATGGCTAGTTAGCCACTGGTTTTGATATCTAGTCTAATCTTCATGGCTAGTTAGCCACTGGTTTTGATATCTAGTCTAAGCTTTAAACAGATGAACATCAACTAAGAATATTTTTTTTAAAGCTTAATATATACAAATTACATGCACCTTCGGGTCCACAATTTAAAAAAATAAATCGATTTTGAAAGAAATAATTTAACCAGTGAAATCTTTGACACAATAACGGTTAGGGCACCAAGATGTCCAACGGTCCTCAAGCAAGTACTTAAACTCAAGCGTTTTGGGTTAGAGCGTTGACATGATTTGAAAACTTAGCATCAATTTGAAACACGCGGAGATCACGGGAGGTCACCTTGAAACACGCAGAGATCTCGGGATGTCACCTTGAAGCACGCAGAGATCAGGGGTGGTCACCTTGAAGTACGCAGAGATCACGGGAGGTCACCTTGAAACACGCAGAGATCACGGGAGGCCACCTTGAAATACGCAGAGATAACGGGAGGCCACCTTGAAACACGCAGAGATC
>CALYLW010001836.1:69553-124553 GCA_944989445.1 Ampullaceana balthica
CGCGTTTAAATTATAATTTTTTACAAAACCGCCAATATGTAAATCGTAAGCAAATGCCACTTTCAGTTGAGCTGAAATGCAGCTTCGAATAAGGATGTTAATAAGTAATGACTAATAATCACGAATCAATTCTGGAGCCATAAAACCGATTTAATATCCCTTGATTTGAATCAAATACTGGGAAGTTTTAAAAAATATAGCAAAAATTCTTTTAAAAAATAATTAACATACGACATAAGATCGCCACATGTATATGCCTACGGGGCCGCATAAAAAGCTGTGGCGGGCCGCATGCCGCCCGCGGGCCGTAGTTTGCCCACCCCTGGCCTATTGCAATCCATCCTCCCAGTAGCTAATGTTTCACATAAAATCAAAAAGGATTATTTCAGAAAGAAACGATATTACACCACTTCGGACCTAATGGTGCATTATGTAAGGCATACAACTCCTCTAGATTTGAAACTAAATCATGATGGGTATTTATGACAAGCTCAAAGATTGTCATGTATATTGTCAAGTTCAATTCTTAGGCTACTGTTGGGCCTTGCTGTCATAGAGCACTAGATTAGCCAGATGAAAAGAGCAAAGATCTACAAAAGTCCTAATGTTGACGAAATGTGAGCAGTTTTTGTTTTATAGTTTTAGCAACACGTCTTGGTTGGGTCTAGGATAAAAAGGGGGGGGGGTGGTTGAAGCTCTTATCTTCAACTTTAACCTCTTATTAAAATTGTTCGCTGCCTCAAAACATGGACATCTCAGAACAAAATTTCCTTAAAACATCGACATTTCCTTATAACCTGGATATCTAAGAGCAAACTTTCCTTATAACATGGACATCTAAGAGCAAACTTTCCTTATAACATGGACATCTAAGAGCAAACTTTCCTTATAACATGGACATCTCAGAGCAAACTTTCCTTATAACATGGACATCTCAGAGCAAACTTTCCTTATAACATGGACATCTAAGAGCAAACTTTCCTTATAACATGGACATCTCAGAGCAAATTTTCCACAAAACATCTTAGAGAAAGAGTGCCCAAAGTCTGGGCCGTGGGACAAAGGCAGCTCATATATACATTTTAACTTGCGCTCGGCCTTATCTGAAATAATTAATTTACTTGTTAATTTTTCTGTAATAATTACATTATATTTATAAGAAAAACTACAATAATGAGTTATTTTGAAAGCTGAAATGTGATGACGTCAAATGATGGCAAGAATTGATAACAATGTTTTTGATTACTAACGAGTATATAACAATGTTATTGATTACTAACGAGTATATTAATTACAATGGTATTGATTAATAACGACTATATTAATTACAATGTTATTAATTACTAACGACTTTATTAATTACAATTTTATTGATTACTAGCGACTATATTAATTACAATGTTATTGATTACTAACGACTATATTAATTACAATGTTATTGATTACTAACGACTATATTAATTACAATGTTATTGATTACTAACGACTATATTAATTACAATGTTATTAATTACTAACGACTTTATTAATTACAATTTTATTGATTACTAACGACTATATTAATTACAATGTTATTAATTACTAACGACTATATTAATTACAATGTTATTGATTACTAACGATTATATTAATTACAATGTTATTGATTACTAACGACTATATTAATTACAATGTTATTGATTACTAACGACTATATTAATTACAATGTTATTGATTACTAACGACTATATTAATTACAATGTTATTGATTACTAACGACTATATTAATTACAATGTTATTGATTACTAACGACTATATTAATTACAATGTTATTGATTACTAACGACTTTATTAATTACAATGTTATTGATTACTAACGACTATATTAATTACAATGTTATTGATTACTAACGAGCTATATTAATTACAATGTTATTGATTACTAACGACTATATTAATTACAATGTTATTGATTACTAACGACTATATTAATTACAATGTTATTGATTAATAACGACTATATTAATTACAATGTTATTGATTAATAACGACTATATTAATTACAATGTTATTGATTAATAACGACTATATTAAATACAATGTTATTGATTACTAACGAGCGTATTAATTACAATGGTATTGATTACTAACGACTATATTAATTACAATGTTATTGATTACTAACGACTATATTAATTACAATGTTATTGATTAATAACGACTATATTAATTACAATGTTATTGATTACTAACGACTATATTAATTACAATGTTATTGATTACTAACGACTATATTAATTACAATGTTATTGATTACTAACGACTTTATTAATTACAATTTTATTGATTACTAACGATTATATTAATTACAATGTTATTGATTACTAACGACTATATTAATTACAATGTTATTGATTACTAACGACTATATTAATTACAATGTTATTGATTACTAACGACTATATTTAATTACAATGTTATTGATTACTAACGACTATATTAATTACAATGTTATTGATTACTAACGACTATATTAATTACAATGTTATTGATTACTAACGACTATATTAATTACAAAAGCCAATAAACTTGTTTTGTTTACCAAGTTTCACGACGTTCAATGACAAACATCAATTACTGTAATACTGTTTATTTTTGAGTTGGCTGTACAGTACAAATTTGAAAAAAAAATTACATCTGAATTTTAGACACTTCTTGGGAATATAACGATATATTTAAAAAAAAATTTTTTGTAAGTTATGTATTATAAATAATTATATTGATTCTATAAGTCGACCATTATTATATATCCACTTTAAATGATTTCTTATTCTGGAAAACGATATTTATAATGTCTCGAAAATCGTGATAGTATTTTCTCAATTTTCCACCACAAAATATTACTCTTAAAAATATACAAGCAAAAATAAAATCATATAACAACTTAATATCAACGTATCTAATTGTATTTTGTTTTGTTAATGATCTTAATCCGCCCCTGCAAACTTTTAGTTCTTCGAATATGGCCCTCTTTGTACAAACTTATCTTATCTCATCTGTTACAGACGGTCTTTCCATACAGAGTACACCTTCTTTGTACACCTTCTTTGTACACCTTCTTTGTACACCTTCTTTGTACACCTTCTTTGTACACCTTCTTTGTACACCTTCTTTGTACACCTTCTTTGTACACCTTCTTTGTACACCTTCTTTGTACACCTTCTTTGTACACCTTCTTTGTACAACCCTGTCATATAGCAAACTCTTGACATTTTAAAAAAAAATCGCTCTATAGTAAACCATTAACAATTTATTTTTTTAAAAAAAACAACATTTTTTTCAATTCACTTATTTTTACCTTGGGATAGACGGATTCGCCCCTGTATGTTATCTGATGCATGAATTTATTGGATAATTTTCATTTGTTTATCTTGGTGGGAGACCGTTGTCTCTCAGCCTTGACCTTGAGATTGTTTGCAGTGGCCAAGAAAACCCTGATCTCCTGGACTTTGGCCCTACACTCTGGCCACGGCGTCTGACAGCGTCACCAAATGAAACGAACTTCAAGTAAGCCATCGCCTGGATTACCCTGGTCTTTGCCACACTCAAGTATGAGCCGAGGGGAACATTTCAATGGGAGTCGTTAGACTAAAAAAGGGAGACTCTAAGTAAGTCACAGTCAGCCATCAGGGCTGGAATTCTTTGGGACAGATTCTAGACAAAATCAAAATGTAAGAGTGTTATTGCAGTTGATAAGATAACCGGAATGCTATATTCTAGTGTTATTGCAGTAGATAAGATAACAGGAATGCTAAAATTCTAGAGTTGTCATTGTTTCATAGTAGATACCATTATTTGGAGCACCATTCAAATTGAAAATTGGGTGTAATAGATTGAATTGTTTCATGTTTCAATTTAATTTTTGAAAACTCAGCCGACAACAGGAAACGTGAGTCTAAAATTCTATCCAGAGAAAACGTGACGTCATTTTATAAATCTAACTACACCAACTGTGAGGCCTAACCTTAACCCTAAGCCAAAGTCCTGGTTGTAAGCCTTGTGTTGCCAAGTCGCGACATGCAATAGAACTGAACTCAAAGACAAAATAGAACTTAGTTTCGGAATGAACTGCAACTTCATCGCCTAATATAAATTTAAAAAAATAACTAGTGATTTCATGAATATTAAATTTACTAATTTTAAAGACAACTAACACTATTGAATTGATCTTAAACAAATTTCCAATGCTTTCATTAATACAATAAATATATGAATTCAGAAAAAAGTCTCTTCGATTTCCCTTGCATGTAATTGAATATCTGGTGTTCACCCAAGCGTCAAAGGACCAATGGACTAAACTAAAACTATTGCTGGTATCCTATAGGGTATGAGTCGAGTCGTCACAAATTTGAATGACCCTGTCAGAGTTCTATAGACCACTTGCTCCAGTGCACCCGATCATATCCCCTACCCGGATCACAGTACAGGCTTACAGCACAAAACACGCGTTGTTATGGTTAGAATGGCATGGGAGTCTACCACAGGAATCTTCTGGTAGGAAGGGCCGTGTGTGTGGGCGTGAATTATGTGGTGGCATATAAATCCATCTATCAGGCTTGTGATGGTGACATGTGACAACTAATTGTATCCCAGCTAACGTTCAACAAATCTTAAGTCACACTGTAAGATACAACCCTGTAAACTGTTCAGGATTTTTGTCATCATTGTTAGGTAAAATTTCTGAATGTCGGAAAATCTGACAAGTTCGTGGTTCATAAAAAGTAATGTTTATGAACTAAATGTAACTTTTCTGAATCTTTCACTGGTACAAAGTTAAGTAGCTCAACGTCTGCGCGTTTTCAGCTGACACATCTTTTTAACAATAAGTATCTAAATCCTTCCTCACCATTACATGCCACCATTACATGTCACCATTACATGTCACCATTACATGTCACCAATCCATGCCAGCATGGCAAGCCTTTCACGTGCTGGCTAAACCACGTCATCAACACACAACCGCACATACTATCAGAATATCAAATCATCCTTCTTTCATTTTTTTACTTGCGATTTTTTTTTACATCCAATCGGCTATCACTTGACGTGATATTGTTTGGTTATTGCAGAACTCCCCTTAAAAATTAGTTCTTTTGTTATTGTTGACTATTTTAACACTGCCATCATAATTATAAAATAAGTTGTTGTTATTTTTTAAACTGTTGGCAGCGTGAGCTTGGATATACAAATAAATTCTCTTCATCTTTACATTCATGTTGTTCCTCGCTCACGTCCATAGTTTCTCTAAATAATCGAGTTTCGATGTTTCTGCTGTGAAGGAACAACTCAATACCCTCATAAATGACATGACCATTTAAGGTCATAGATGTCACTAAAGTAAGCCATGTAGACGGCGACCAAAAGCCTGGCCAAGGCTGACTGATTTACAGGATAGTCTGTCAAAGCTTTAGGCAAGATATCAGTGATATTGTTGGCTGGAGAACATTTCAGAATGTCTTTATGTTTAGACGAGTGAGTGGGTGTGGCGGAGAAGATGGACTGCGAGGGACCGGGTGTTCAGTAGAGAGGAGAAGGCAGGTAAGGAGTGGGTGTAGGCGGTGCAGTGGAAAGATATTTGATATGGAAACATCTCGGCAACACCACCACCACACGTTTTACAAGTGACCGCTGTTGAAAGGGGATATCCAGCGCACCATGGATGACACTGTACAGGAGATGGATACCATCCACTTTTTGTGTGGGTCGGTGACCCCCAGATTCTGTCATGGGGTCAAATGCTCGTCGCCAGGTATATTGAACCACCTCCAACAGTTACAGCGATTTCCAGCAGGTAGAACAGTTTTCAACCAGTAGAATATCTTTTAAATTGCTACAAATAAATTAACATAAATTAAAGTGTATCGGCCATCCTTAAAACTGGAGACTGGAGTGGAATGAATGACTCCGACTCCCTGTTGAGAAGTCTATAGAATAGTTGAATTCATCTCTGGTAAACACGCCGGTGACGTCACGAGTCATTGACTTGGTTTGATGAGGTTTGCAAGCTCTTTAGAAAATAAAACTGAGAATTTAGATTACCTTACAGTTAGCAGCAGGGAGCATGGCTGACACTGTCACGTGACATTTCTAAAGTGGGCGGGGCCAACACAACTCTCTTAAATCTATATTTTCTCTTTTTTTAAAACAGGTGGCTTGAGGTCAAAGTGCATTAGAATTGAATGAGAATATCTTATTTATATTTACTTATTACATGTTAAGATAACTCTAGCGAAGGGTTATTACAATAAATTACATGTGTCGAGAGTGACGGAACTTTGAGGGACAACCCACGCGTGTTGGGGACACATTTTATCAGTTAAATAGTTGTTAGATGTTGTATGTGGGTACATCTAATTTGTTGAATGTGGGCACATCTAATTTGTTGTATGTGGGCACATTTAATTTGTTGTATGTGGATACATCTAATTTGTTGTATGTGGGCACATCTAATTTGTTGTATGTGGGTACATCTAATTTGTTGTATGTGGGTACATTTAATTTGTTGTATGTGGATACATCTAATTTGTTGTATGTGGGCACATCTAATTTGTTGTATGTGGGTACATCTAATTTGTTGTATGTGGGCACATCTAATTTGTTGTATGTGGGTACATTTAATTTGTTGTATGTGGATACATCTAATTTGTTGTATGTGGATACATCTAATTTGTTGTATGTGGATAAATCTAATTTGTTGTATGTGGGCACATCTAATTTGTTGTATGTGGGCACATCTAATTTGTTGTATGTGGGCACATCTAATTTGTTGTATGTGGGCACATCTAATTTGTTGTATGTGGGCACATCTAATTTGTTGTATGTGGGCACATCTAATTTGTTGTATGTGGGTACATCTAATTTGTTGTATGTTTTAACACATAATTTGTATTAGTGGGTACGGCTAATTATTTATGTGCTACATTGTGTTGGACATATATATTATACATCACTTTGCTGTACATGTAATATGTTGTATGTTGTATGCTGGAATTTCTAACTTGTTTCATTCAGTTCATTTAATTTATTGAAAATATTTGATTTAATTGGTTTTATATACGTAATTTAATTTGTTGTATACATTTTTGTTTATATATTGGTATCGTCGTTTTCCGAATGGTATATCTTTTCGGACATGAGCCCTAACCTATGGTCTATCAAATCGGGCATGAGCCCTAACCTATGGTCTATGTAATCGGACATGTGCCCTAACCTATGGTCTATGTAATCTGACATGAGTCCTAACCTATGGTCTATGTAATCTGACATGAGTCCTAACCTATGGTCTATGTAATCGGACATGAGCCTTAACCTATGGTCTATGTAATCGGACATGTGCCCTAATCTGTGGTCTATGTAATCTGACATGTGCCCTAATCTATGGTCTATGTAATCGGACATGTGCCCTAACCTATGGTCTATGTAATCTGACATGTGCCCTAACCTATGGTCTATGTAAACTGACATGAGTCCTAACATAAGGTCTATGTAATCTGACATGTGCCCTAACCTATGGTCTATGTAATCTGACATGAGTCCTAATCTATGGTCAATGTAATCGGACATGTGCCCTAACCTATGGTCTATGTAATCGGACATGTGCCCTAACATATGGTCTATGTAATCGGACATGAGTCCTAACCTATGGTCTATGTAATCGGACATGTGCCCTAACCTATGGTCTATGTAATCGGACATGTGCCCTAACCTATGGTCTATGTAATCGGACATGTGCCCTAACCTATGGTCTATGTAATCTGACATGAGTCCTAACCTATGGTCTATGTAATCGGACATGAGTCCTAACCTATGGTCTATGTAATCAGACATGAGTCCTAACCTATGGTCTATGTAATCTGACATGAGTCCTAACCTATGGTCTATGTAATCTGACATGAGTCCTAACATATGGTCTATGTAATCGGACATGAGTCCTAACCTATGGTCTATGTAATCTGACATGAGTCCTAACCTATGGTCTATGTAATCTGACATGAGTCCTAACCTATGGTCTATGTAATCGGACATGTGCCCTAACCTGTGGTCTATGTAATCGGACATGAGTCCTAACCCAGTTGTTCTCAACCTTTTGAGATTCAAGGACCACTTGAAAAAACTGTGTCTTAGCCGCGGACCACTACTGAAAATTTTGCTACTGCCGAGCTGGAAATGTATATATAAATATATTTTGTATACAACTAGATTTATTGCACACTTCATGAGGCGAGGCAGGCTGGAACACATGGTAACAAGAGGAAAGATCGAGGGCAAAAGGGATCGAGGCAGATAGAGAGAGACGATGCTGGATGGGCTACAAGATGTCATGGGGCACAATCACCAGCGGAGTTGATTGACAAGACCAAAGACAGAGAGCTGTGGGCACGGCACCTGATGGATGGATGGATATAACTAGTTACTAGCCTACATTCTAGTAAAACTATAATAAAATGCTGCGATTTGGGTGCTCCAAAAACAATATTGAATGGAAACAGATTGCAGTATCTGTCTGTTTTTGACGAACAAATGTCACTTATACTAGTGTTATACTTAAAGTATTATTCAATTATTTTTGCTCACTATCAAAAAATCAAATCATAAAAAGAAGTTAGCATTAGTAAGACTGCTACATTAGTAAGACTGCTACATTAGTAAGACTGCTACATTAGTAAGACTGCTACATTAGTAAGACTGCTACGTTAGTAAGACTGCTACATTAGTAAGACTGCTACATTAGTAAGACTGCTACATTAGTAAGACTGCTACATTAGTAAGACTGCTACATTAGTAAGACTGCTACATTAATAAGACTGCTACATTAGTAAGACTGCTACATTAGTAAGACTGCTACATTAGTAAGACTGCTACATTAGTAAGACTGCTACATTAGTAAGACTGCTACATTAGTAAGACTGCTACATTAATAAGACTGCTACATTAGTAAGACTGCTACATTAGTAAGACTGCTACATTAGTAAGACTGCTACATTAGTAAGACTGCTACATTAGTAAGACTGCTACATTAGTAAGACTGCTACATTAGTAAGACTGCTACATTAGTAAGACTGCTACATTAGTAAGACTGCTACATTAGTAAGACTGCTACATTAGTAAGACTGCTACATTAGTAAGACTGCTACATTAGTAAGACTGCTACATTAGTAAGACTGCTACATTAGTAAGACTGCTACATTAGTAAGACTGCTACATTAGTAAGACTGCTACATTAGTAAGACTGCTACATTAGTAAGACTGCTACATTAGTAAGACTGCTACATTAGTAAGACTGCTACATTAGTAAGACTGCTACATTAGTAAGACTGCTACATTAGTAAGACTGCTACATTAGTAAGACTGCTACATTAGTAAGACTGCTACATTAGTAAGACTGCTACATTAGTAAGACTGCTACATTAGTAAGACTGCTACATTAGTAAGACTGCTACATTAGTAAGACTGCTACATTAGTAAGACTGCTACATTAGTAAGACTGCTACATTAATAAGACTGCTACATTAGTAAGACTGCTACATTAGTAAGACTGCTACATTAATAAGACTGCTACATTAGTAAGACTGCTACATTAGTAAGACTGCTACATTAGTAAGACTGCTACATTAATAAGACTGCTACATTAGTAAGACTGCTACATTAGTTTATTTAGTGCGAGCCTCGAGCTTGTACATTTGAACACAGCTGATCCAAACGAAGTGTAATATTTAAATTTGAAAGACTCCATGATAGTTCATCTTTAATACCAAGTCGGGAACGATGTTTTGTTTTGATTGTAACCAATGCAGAAAATCCACAATCACAAAGATATGATGTTGCAAAGGGTAAAAGTATTTTAAAAGCTTTCTAAGACTATTCTGAGTACCCTGAAATAATCTTATTTTATAAAGATAAAGTTTTTTCAGAAAAGCAAACAATTTGTCACTTAGAGTAATTAAATGTTTCTGCTTTCATTGCAGAGATGAATTAAATTTATTCAGCTCTTCAAAAAAGCCAAGTAAGCCAAGTAAGCAACCCATAAGCGGACATATTACACACTCTCATCTGGGGTGATCATTTACAATGACGCATTTGAACCCAAAGCGAGAATATTCTTCATCATACCGTCGTATGTCAATAGGTCTTTGTTTTTCATCCGGAACTGTATTTGATTGACACATAGATTGTGATGATGTGTCTGAGGAATCATTGTTGTCCTTATGTTTGGTTGTTGTCTTTATGTTTGGTTGTTGTCCTTATGTTTGGTTGTTGTCCTTATGTTTGGTTGTTGTCCTTATGTTTGGTTGTTGTCCTTATGTTTGGTTGTTGTCCTTATGTTTGGTTGTTGTCCTTATGTTTGGTTGTTGTCCTTATGTTTGGTTGTTGTCCTTATGTTCGGTTGTTGTCTTTATGTTCGGTTGTTGTCCTTATGTTCGGTTGTTGTCCTTATGTTTGGTTGTTGTCCTTATGTTCGGTTGTTGTCCTTATGTTTGGTTGTTGTCCTTATGTTTGGTTGTTGTCCTTATGTTTGGTTGTTGTCCTTATGTTTGGTTGTTGTCCTTATGTTTGGTTGTTGTCCTTATGTTTGGTTGTTGTCCTTATGTTCGGTTGTTGTCCTTATGTTTGGTTGTTGTCCTTATGTTTGGTTGTTGTCCTTATGTTTGGTTGTTGTCCTTATGTTTGGTTGTTGTCCTTATGTTTGGTTGTTGTCCTTATGTTTGGTTGTTGTCCTTATGTTTGGTTGTTGTCCTTATGTTTGGTTGTTGTCCTTATGTTTGGTTGTTGTCCTTATGTTTGGTTGTTGTCCTTATGTTTGGTTGTTGTCCTTATGTTTGGTTGTTGTCCTTATGTTTGGTTGTTGTCCTTATGTTTGGTTGTTGTCCTTATGTTTGGTTGTTGTCCTTATGTTTGGTTGTTGTCCTTATGTTTGGTTGTTGTCCTTATGTTTGGTTGTTGTCCTTATGTTTGGTTGTTGTCCTTATGTTCGGTTGTTGTCCTTATGTTTGGTTGTTGTCCTTATGTTTGGTTGTTGTCCTTATGTTTGGTTGTTGTCCTTATGTTTGGTTGTTGTCCTTATGTTTGGTTGTTGTCCTTATGTTTGGTTGTTGTCCTTATGTTTGGTTGTTGTCCTTATGTTTGGTTGTTGTCCTTATGTTTGGTTGTTGTCCTTATGTTTGGTTGTTGTCCTTATGTTTGGTTGTTGTCCTTATGTTTGGTTGTTGTCCTTATGTTTGGTTGTTGTCTTTATTAGAAATTTATCGATGTGGCCAATCAATTTAATTAATTGATTACTTTAATAACTGTAATATCAATTTACATTTAATGATAATTTACTCAATTAGAATGTCAATAACAACTATAGTATTCTAGAATCTAGTGTGACATTATGTGATTTCCGTTATAGCTAAAAGTTAACATAGCATCAAAACATATTGTTTTCGGCGCTACGCTATGACGATCAAGTCATTAAAAATAATCAAAACATATGTGAAAAAACGTACGCCTTTTAGTATTTTTAATTATTAAAAAAAAATTAAATTTCACCCCATGCTCGCAGACCAACAGGCACATAACCGCGGACCACTAGTGGTTAGCGGACCACAGGTTGAGAACCACTGCCCTAACCTATGGTCTACGTAATCGGACATGTGCCCTAACCTATTTCTTGGCTCACATTGACTTCCCCTACACAGGCCCTAACCTGGTGCACCTGATCTAACGGCTTGATCCAATGAAAAGTACAATGTCAGATTAAAGGTTTAGTGTTAAGCTAATCCATCAGGCGATTGATTGTCAGTTTAATCTCTGTCCCCCGATTCCTGAAATTGAACCTTGACCTTGGCCGACCACTGCGCCAGATACCAGACAATGAGTTCAAAAACCCTGCATGCCAGACTTACGGGGGTAAATAGTAGCAAATACCAGCAGAATTGTCTTAGACTTAAATATCCTGTTCACGTAACAATAGAAACTATTTATACAACGACACAGTTATTAATACTGACAAAATAGCAGCTTCTATGACTGTAGAAGAGCAATCTCGAAATTAAAGTTCTTATTCAAAACAAATAAACATTAAAAGAGACCCAACCAATGCGTGTAAAAATAAATCTTAAAGCTGTTTGTGTACATAATTTAACATACAAATTTTAAAGCTGTTTGTGTACATAATTTAACATACAAATCTTCAAGCTGTGTACATAATTTAACATAAAAATCTTAAAGCTGTTTGTGTACATAATTTAACATACAAATCTTCAAGCTGTGTACATAATTTAACATAAAATCTTAAAGCTGTTTGTGTACGTAATTTAACATACAAATCTTAAAGCTGTTTGTGTACATAATTTAACATACAAATCTTCAAGCTGTGTACATAATTTAACATAAAATCTTAAAGCTGTTTGTGTACGTAATTTAACATAAAAATCTTAAAGCTGTTTGTGTACATAATTTAACATACAAATCTTCAAGCTGTGTACATAATTTAACATAAAATCTTAAAGCTGTTTGTGTACGTAATTTAACATACAAATCTTAAAGCTGTTTGTGTACATAATTTAACATACAAATCTTAAAGCTGTTTGTGTACATAATTTAACATACGAATCTTAAAGCTTTTTGTGTACATAATTTAACATACGAATCTTAAAGCTGTTTGTGTACATAATTTAACATACGAATCTTAAAGCTGTTTGTGTACATAATTTAACACAAATGTAGACGCTCCGGCGAGCGTGTCCATCGGTGAAAATTGTCAATGATTCCTTTAATCTGTACAAACAGATTATCGCAGTTGCATTTTCGTAAACTTTGACAATAAAATCTTACAATAAACTCTTACAGGAAATATAAAAACAATGTCACCTAACATGCTAAGTAGGTTTATCTGAATAAAATCCCGGGAATGCCGATATGATCATTGTTTTAAGGCCTTTCAACAGTCTATTTGATTCGTTAAGGCTTTTAATACAGTGTCATAGTTGTGACGTGTTAAGCACTCACGGCTACTTTAAACAGTTTACTTAACAGCAACCATAACTGTTACTTTAACAGTAACCATAACTGTTACTTTAACAGTAACTTTAACAGTAACTTTAACAGATAACTTAACACTTGCTTTAGCAGTTACTTTGACAGTTGGACTAAGTTACTCTAACAGTTACTTCAAAGATTACTTTAACAGTTAGTTCCTTGTTTGACAATTGTGAATGTCAAGATGCTTAGGTAATTATTTAAATAGTTTGACTTTTATCAGAAATTCCACCATGAGTTTAAACAACGATAATTCCTACAGGGTTGACCTGCATGTCCAAATTTGAGTCCAAGAGACACAAATTGGATTGGGTCAGTCGGCTCGGTGACGTCACATGCTCACTATTTAGCCAGACTTGAAACTCACTTGTTGATTCAAAATCCGTTAACTGATTTCAGTGCTATAAAATCTATGATCCTAAAAGCGGATCTATCAAAATCCGTTACCGTAGACTAATTTCAATACTATAATACCTATCATATTAAAAATATATCTATTGAAATATCGTATGTTGAAAATTTGAGATTCACAATTCTATAACTTTGAAATGTATTTAATACTCAAGTTGTCGAGTGATTCAATACTGTATCACATCTAGTGAGATCTTATTACTATCGAGTGGGCCCTGCAGAAAGCCAGCTTGGGTGTGTCGGACGTTTCTCAGGTTTACAAATGTATAAAAATAAAACCAGCATCTATAGATTATTATGAAATGAGCTACCAAACCATTTGTACGTTCAAGATGTGAAACTGTTGAAAGGGTGCCGCGCCTCGCACCACAAAGCACGTATGTTGGCTTCAGTCACGGGAGAGAGGGTAGGAGGGGGAGAGAAGGGGGAGGGACTTACCACACCCCAAGGCAATAAATATCGTAACGTCAATAACGTCTTGAAAAGTTACAATGATTATGTTACATGTACCCGATACCAAAGCTATTGGCTGAAATTAGCGCTATTTTTAGAACATGCGCGGAGTTGGTGTAAGGCGCATCAGGATATTAGTGTTGAAAGCGGATAGGATGTTGAGCTGTGTGTGTGTGTATGTGGTGTAAGGGGTATGTAAGATTAAGTGTAAGAGACCTCCAACAACGGGTGCTCGGGTATTTGTTATTGATGAGATGGGGTGGTGGGGGGGGGGCAAAGAGACGCAACTCTAGCAATGGTCGACCTTTGTTGAACTGCTGGGCTGAAGAAGTCAAGTCAAACTTTTCTTGTTGTAAACACGGGGCCCAGATATCTTTCCATGGGGAGTCAGAAACAAGATGGAGGTTTCTGGGGCTGTTTAAATGGCTTATTCTCGAAGTCTACACACCACTATCATGATACTCAAGGTTCAGATAAGTTCAAGTCCGTTAGGCTGCTATAAATAACCACGATGGAATTCCCATGTCAATAACAAAATGAGATTTATTTAAAACTCTGATTAGGATTGTAGAGCTCAATATTTATTTACTTAAAATTAAATATTGAAATTGATGTTATCAATCTGCTGCGCAAAAAATTGGAGGGACTGTGAACAAAATTGGAGGGACTGTGAACAAAATGGGAGGGACTGTGAACAAAACGTCTTACAAAGTGTGCGTGGCTTACTCCAAACGAAATCTTCAAATTTGGCGGCTTGTTATGTGAAGTAACTTGGACGGAAGTTCTCGTATCGCCGCCATCATTGTTTTTAGCGCTATTTTTGCAGCATTTGATTGGTTGGCCTAACCCTAACACTGGCCTAACCATAGAGGAGTTGGAATTGTTCTGCCCACAGGCATGTTTACACATATAAAATTTAAAAAAGCAAAACTTTAACAACAAGACTCGCCTTACTGTTTACAATCACCGATATAATAATGATAATATTTAAAAAAACTAAAGAGATGAAATGATGAAATACAGTCGAATTAATACGTTCTCAAAATTGTTAGCATAGTAAAATTACGAAACTGTTTTTTCTTGTTCAAGTCCAATAAGCTGTCTTAAATTAACGAAGAATTAACAGATAGTTGATAAGATACATCCTTCTCAATATACCTACATTTACATATTGACTCGTAGCTTTTATTAAATTATATAAAATTCGTCCCCAAAAAAGACTCGTATATTTCTATTAATATATTTCCGCCATATTATGACAAGGCCTATTAAAAGGAAATCATTTTTTGGAGTTGGTGGTGTAATGTAAGAAGTTCTAAAAAGTGTGACTGGCACATAGTAAAGGAAATAAACATAAGGAAGTCTCCCGAATAAAATCGAAGCCATCCCAGCATTTTATTTTCTCTACAGTTCAATGTTGGCGACTATGTCACGGCTGGGGGCTAATGAACCGACCAATCAGCCACAGATTGACCGTGACTATAGTGCCTTCCAACATCAATATGGCCCGACAACACGCCTTGACTAAAGGCCCCGACAACACGCCTTGACTAAAGGCCCCGACAACACGCCTTGACTAAAGGCCCGACAACACGCCTTGACTAAAGGCTCCCGACAACACGCCTTGACTAAAGGCCCCGACAACACGCCTTGACTAAAGGCCCCGACAACACGCCTTGACTAAAGGCCCCGACAACACGCCTTGACTAAAGGCCCCGACAACACGCCTCGACTAAAGGCCCCGACAACACGCCTTGACTAAAGGCCCCGACAACACGCCTTGACTAAAGGCCCCGACAACACGCCTTGACTAAAGGCCCCGACAACACGCCTTGACTAAAGGCCCCGACAACACGCCTTGACTAAAGGCCCCGACAACACGCCTTGACTAAAGGCCCCGACAACACGCCTTGACTAAAGGCCCCGACAACACGCCTCGACTAAAGGCCCCGACAACACGCCTTGACTAAAGGCCCCGACAACACGCCTTGACTAAAGGCCCCGACAACACGCCTTGACTAAAGGCCCCGACAACACGCCTTGACTAAAGGCCCCGACAACACGCCTTGACTAAAGGCCCCGACAACACGCCTTGACTAAAGGCCCCGACAACACGCCTTGACTAAAGGCCCCGACAACACGCCTTGACTAAAGGCCCCGACAACACGCCTTGACTAAAGGCCCCGACAACACGCCTTGACTAAAGGCCCCGACAACACGCCTTGACTAAAGGCCCTGACGTCCAATGAACCTTTGGTGAGTGTCGTTAGGTCGACTGGAGGAAGATCTCAGAATTAGATTTTAAATTGTCAATTTTTCTCGAGAATGAAATGAAGGCTTTAAAAAGTCATTCCGGCCTTGACCTCCGGATATTTCTGTTTCTAAACGGCTAGCTTTGACTTTTACGGTTCAGTGATCTGTAAACTCTTAATCATAATTAAGTATTCAACTATTGAATTAAGAAATAAATAATAAATAACGTAACTATAATAAGACCAATAATAATCATAGCTGAAGTAACTGAAACTAATTCTCGCAGCTGCGCAATAGTTAAAGTACACGTCCGTCATTGCTTTTACCGCTTCATACGGTGCTATTATAATCTCTATCTCAGACACCCACTGATCTATCTCCCCGTACAGTCGTCTATGGCATTAGATCACTCTGGAGACCACTGAGTTAAAGTGGTTACGCCCAGTATTGAGAACAGAAGACCTACATACAGCCCAACCTTATCGTCTGCTACACAACACACGTTCATTTCTTGATTGGACCAAACAGTGAAAGACGATTACTGGCGCGGTTGAGGGTGGACGTGGGCGCGGTGTGATGGTGCGCCCCTGGGTGGGCAATTTTCAATTATATGTAATGAAGGGCGCCAACGTTTTTTTTTCTTGAAAAGGAGAGCGGGAAACAATCTTGACTCTCGACGGAAGATGCCGACAAAGACAACGCCCCTGAATAAATGAAGTGAATCTTGATGACTGGGCTGTAAGAGTCAGTGGAAGAATGAACCAACAAACTAATGAAGTGAATCTTAATGACTGGGCTGTAAGAGTCAGTGGAAGAATGAACCAACAAACTAATGAAGTGAATCTTAATGACTGGGCTGTAAGAGTCAGTGGAAGAATGAAAGAACAAACTACCAATAATAAAAAATACTGTCTTTAAAATTATGAATCTACTGCAACCCACTTCACAAAGAAAAAAACAACAACATTTGTTAACTTGACAAAACCAACATTTGTTAACTTGACAAAACCAACATTTGTTAACTTGACAAAACCAACATTTGTTAACTTGACAAAACCAACATTTGTTAACTTGACAAAACCAACATTTGTTAACTTGACAAAACCAACATTTGTTAACTTGACAAAACCAACATTTGTTAACTTGACAAAACCAACATTTGTTAACTTGACAACAAACTTACATTAACATTTTTAAAAACTCAAGTGTTCGTTAGAAATAAAGACCAAAAAATGAAGTAGATATATAATATACATCTTTAGAAAAATATGTTTACTATATATATCAATAGAATATATAAAAATATTTAAATTTAGCAAGTATGTAACTGAGGATATACATTTAGGCAGCAGTAATTTTCTATTTTTACATCGCATGTCATGTGACCAATCGATATTACGCATTTGAATTGAGATTTTGTTGTTGTGTATGTCTAATTTTAGAAGTTTAGAAATATGTAGTTTTATATGTCTTATATTACACAGTCATGTTAGAGTTCAACAAACACATACACACACAACTTACTCCAGAAAAACTAAAATTACCAATTACCATATTATACGTACTCAATTGCTTTTCATTTACGAGAATTTGCAATTGTCACGCAAGTAGTGTCTGTCATTCCTGACGCCACTAATTTTAGAAAGCAGGGAAAACCAAATTACTGCACCAAAGCATCAATAGGTGTGCAAATTAAAGATGCGCTGTAAAAATATATTATATGACGTCATTGTTTTCGCTCATATTTTAATTTTGGAAAAGGGAACAATGTAAAAAGAGGATTTGATGATGGTTAATTATAAAATATAAAAAAACATAGGGGGCGCCGTAGACCCCTATTATAAAATACTTTGTGTACATTTCAGAAAGTTTAATATTTCGTATTTATCAAACAAGGACAAGTTAGTTTTGGAAAAGGTCGGGCGCGCAAAAAAAGTGTTGAGTAGAGAGTTTACAATTGAAGACAACGAAATGAATTCGTACGTGTGGAAATAAAAAGATCTATCATGAGAGTAAAATGATCTATCATGAGAGTAAAATGATATATCATGAGAGTAAAATGATCTATCAAGAGAGTAAAATGATATATCATGAGAGTAAAATGATCTATCATGAGAGTAAAATGATCTATCATGAGAGTAAAATGATCTATCATGAGAGTAAAATGATCTATCATGATAGTAAAATGATCTATTATGAGAGTAAAATCAGTCAAAATGACCGTAAAATCAACCAAATAACAGAAAAATCAGCCAACATGATAGTAACATTAGCCTGAAGGACAATAATAAACAGCCATCGCGGCAATTGGCACGTTTGGGACTTTCCAAGCTCCTTTTGTCTGTTATACAGTGGAACCTCTCATAACCAGTTTAATTCGTTCCAGAGTCTTATTCGTTAAGCGAAGCACTCGTTATATGAAATAATCATTTCCATACAAATCAATGTAAAATACGATAATCCGTTCCATGCTGAACAAAATACCCACTTTTCAAAAACATTAACTAACATTTATTCAAATAAAGCACTTATGGATTGTTAAAGATTGAAACAACTAGAATACAATTAAATTTGAAACAAAAAAGGGTAAACAAAAATATGAATTTATGACAAATAATTATTCCTTTTTAACTAGAAAACTGTCCATAGACATTTGTTTTTGCCGGCGCTTCAAAATTTGACGAAAATGTATTGTAACCGTTTCGTAGAAATTCTTGACACTCGGTTTGAAGCATCCATCTCCTTAATTGTTCTAGAGAATAGCGCAGATCTTTGATGTTAGCCGATTGTTGTTGCCCGCTAGATTAGCCACCTTGTCCTCGCTTTTCAATGGTTTTACGTTTCATTTCAACAGTTATTTTTTTCTCTCTTTTGATTTTCTTCTTGCGTTATTATTATTATTATTTTTTTTGTTGAAGAAATTTTAGCACAGGTTATTACACTTTATGCACATAAAATAATTAAGAATACTGTCTGAATACAAAATTTGTAAAAATGGTTGATCACACACGAAAATAATGGCCTGTGGGACGTCTGAATGTGGGGTAGGTGGGTCCGGTCTATGGCCTGTGGGACGTCTGAATGTGGGGTAGGTGGGTCCGGTCTATGGCCTGTGGGACGTCTGAATGTGGGGTAGGTGGGTCCGGTCTATGGCCTGTGGGACGTCTGAATGTGGGGTAGGTGGGTCCGGTCTATGGGTGTTGGACGGGTAGGTGTGGTACATCAACGAACTGAAAAACAAGTTCATTTGGAAAAGGTTCAATAACAGGACAGATGAACAGCCTTTGAAGTTCACGTATTGGTTAGATGGGGTGCACTTTTAGGGACAGAAGACGCCACCACCTGCAAATGTGTGTGTGGTTGGGAGAGGGGGTGAGGGGCCGAATTATCTGTGTTGTTATAACTGGGTCTTCACAAACATTGAGTCAGAATCTATTAACATTGAGTTTTTTGGGAGTTTGCTCAAGGAAAGTTTAAAGACTTTTGGTGTTACTGCAACAAGAGAATAAACACAACATGAGCCAATGTCCCAGCTATACGCCCCTGATCTGGCTGTTTGCTCCAACTATGGACAGGGGCGTCTACCATCAGCGAGGGGTATTAGCAGGGGCGTCTTCCATCAGGGAGGGTATTATCAGGGGCGTCTACGATTAGGGAGTGGTATTATCAGGGGCATCTACGATCATGGAGTGGTATTATCAGGGACATCTACGATCAAGGTATTATCAGGGGCGTCTACGATCAGGTGGGGGTATTATCAGGGGCGTCTACGATCAGGGAGTGGTATTATCAGGGGCGTCTACGATCAGGTGGGGTATTATCAGGGGCGTCTACGATCAGGTGGGGTGTTATCAGGGGCGTCTACGATCAGGGAGTGGTATTACCAAGGGCGTCTACCATCAGGTGGGGTATTATCAGCTTCAAATGTGAGATCGAGGGGGTAGGGTACAACAACTCCTTCCTGTCTATGAATTTTCTCAATTAACCAAGTCGGTGTAAAAAATGCCTGTTTGTGTGTGTGTGTGTGTGTGTGTGTGTGTGTGTGTGTGGTGTGTGTGTGTGTGTGTGTGTGTGTGTGTGTGTGTGTGTGTGTGTGTGTGTGTATGAGAGAGAGAGTTAAAAATCAAATGGGATTTTTTTAACGCCCCTCTCCAACAAGCCACTGATCTAGGTATACAACCAACAAGCCACTGATCTGGGTATACAACCAACAAGCCACCGATCTGGGTATACAACCAACAAGCCACCGATCTGGGTATACAACCAACAAGCCACCGATCTGGGTATACAACCAACAAGCCACCGATCTGGGTATACAACCAACAAGCCACATACAACCAACAAGCCACATACAACCAACAAGCCACCGATCTGGGTATACAACCAACAAGCCACCGATCTGGGTATACAACCAACAAGCCACCGATCTGGGTATACAACCAACAAGCCACCGATCTGGTTATATGCGCCTTTCATATCATCAAGGTTACTCTAACAAAAAAATAATATTTGAGTCATGTAAAACCACAAACATTTTTAACACAATTATTTGAACTGCAGTCCCTTTATGGATTCCTACGCTTATTTGTTTTTCCATGTTAAATATGCTTCTAACAGGATGTGTGTGACTTTGTCAAAGTTGAATTTTTAAATTCTTTAGTTTATCAAGCGTTATGCTAAAATTGATTTCAAACCAAAACGAAAAGTTTTCTTTTCCTTTTTTTTTCCAATAGGATTTTTTTTCTCTTGCGGGTAAACTCAATTTTAAAAAAATAATAATTTCATTTAGAAAATAAAAACGTTGGCCAGAAATTAAAGAAGTACTATTTTTAAAAAAAATAAAGTTTTATTTCTTTATCTTGCAAGCTCTCCTGGCGTATTGACAGTCGGGGGTTCAAGTCTCACCTGATGGGCCACCTCACATTAGTCGTGGAAAAAGCAAAATTACACATAATGATCAGAATATTTAAAATAGGAAGTAGAAGAATATTTTTATTAAAGAATCATTCGATTGAACACGAGGAAGTGGATCAAAATTCAACATTCTATGATAACGATAAAAGTACACAAACAACCGCACAAACATATCAAGCTGCTGGACTGCATCTACAAACACCACACATTGGGGGAGGGTGGAGATGACACACGAATTTCTAACAGGATCCGTGTGCAGAAAGTTATATCAAAACTAGATCAAGATATTATGTGCAGGGCAACCTGCTTGTTAGTGTCAAGATGTTAGAACAAACAAATTATTAGGGCTGTTAACGATTAATTTAAATTTAATCGTTAACTTTTGAAATATTAACGATTAATTAATCGTTAATTTCGATTAAAGCCAAAAATTGAAATATATGGTGTCATAAGTAACACTTATTAAACGTTCTTGTCGAAAATCGAAATAACACTGGAATGTCTTCTTTATATGACATCTTTTAACCAACAACGCAAACAGACAAGTGTATTGACATTATTTGGTTCAAATATGAGCGGGTCTTATTGACAATTTAACCAGCCGAGCTGAACAATCGTTCACATAGCTTAAGATTGTCTCAGCTGAAGTTTCTGATACTGTAGTGCAGTGCTTCTCAAACTTTTTAGTATGGCGGACCGGCAGGAATTTTTTTCATTGCACCAGGGACCGGTGCACTATTTTCCCTTCACTGACAATTTTTAATGTCCCTTTTTGATAACTTCTGCGGACCGGCAGCGGATGGCCCACGGACCGGCACCGGTCCGCGGACCACCACTTTGAGAAGCACTGCTGTAGTGGATGTTTGGTTTGCAGGTGATATGTAAGAGAAGTTTTAGAACCATGGTAGCAATGTTCCCTTTAAGCAGCGCGTCTGCGCAGATATTTGACCGACGCCACGCAGGAGTTTAGAATCACCGCGCAGCAAATTTTGTAAAATATTGTGCAACTTTGCACGCGATTTTTTTATAACTTTGCACACGGACCAACGAAGCTTAGACTTAGAGGGAACATTGCATTGTAGGCAAACGTTTTCTCTCAATGGACACAATAACCTTTTTCAACATTTTGAACATTCACGTCAGTCAATAGTTTAAACCCAAAATGTTCGTGTAATCGTCCGGAAATAAGTTCATATTTACGGCCGAAATATTTTACTTTTTACTTCCAGTACATTTATAAGTGGTGGGTCGATTAATCGTTTAAAAAATTTAATCGTTAATTTCCGCAGCCCTACAAATTATAGGTTAGCTTGTGTTCGCAATGCCATTGGCCAGGTCCATGATTCTCAAGTTGGTTAATTTTAAGACTGTGCTGAGCGGCAGGCAAGGAATGTAGCAACTATTGTTGACTAAATTCTTAATCTGTTTCTGTGACAGCTGACAGTTTTAAGTCTTGGCCATTATCCGCCGCACAGCCAGACATTAAATCACTGGCTCACCAGGTTGCACTGAGGTACTTCAGGCGGATTTATGAGCAAGAGTATCCTCCCCATTAGTTTGTGACTTTTGTGGACTTTGTGGATTGTTGGTACAGCAACAAGACAGACGAAGTGCTCCTTATGTAGGATGTTTATAAGACAGACGAGGTGCTCATAATGTAGGATGTTTATAAGACAGACGAGAAATGTAGGTGTTTATAAGATAGACGAGGTGCTCCTAATGCAGATGTTTATAAGACAGACGAGGTGCTCCTTATGTAGGATGTTTATAAGACAGACGAGGTGCTCCTAATGTAGATGTTTATAAGACAGACGAGGTGCTCATAATGTTGGATGTTTATAAGACAGACGAGAAATGTAGATGTTTATAAGACAGACGAGGTGCTCCTAATGCAGATGTTTATAAGACAGACGAGATGCTCCTTGTGTAGGATGTTTATAAGACAGACGAGAAATGTAGATGTTTATAAGACAGAAGAGGTGCTCCTAATGTAGATGTTTATAAGACAGACGAGATGCTCCTTGTGTAGGATGTTTATAAGATAGACGAGATGCTCCTAATGTAGATGTTTATAAGACAGACTAGGTGCTCCTAATGTAGATGTTTATAAGACAGAAGAGGTGCTCCTAATGCAGATGTTTATAAGACAGACGAGATGCTCCTTGTGTAGGATGTTTATAAGACAGACGAGGTGCTAATAATGTAAGGGCGTTGGCACAATTCGTCAGCATATAACATGAAAGTTGAGAGCAAGTTTTTGTTATTATGTTATTTCCCAGCACTCATCAAAGTGAACGTACACTTTACAAATAACTGTTAAAATATATTCACAAATAACTGTTAAAATATATTCACAAATAACTGTTAAATATATTCACAAATAACTGTTAAAATAATTTCACAAATAACTGTTAAAATATATTCACAAATAACTGTTAAAATTAGGGCTGCGGAAATTATCGATTAATTTCTCGATTAATCGTTAAAAAATTTATCGATTAAATATCGATTTAAAAAAATTTAATCGATAAAAATTCGATTAAAATTCAAGAAAATATTTATAATATTTTTTTTTAAATTTTAGTAATAAATAATAAATTATTAATAATTAATAATAATTTATATATATTTTTTTACGTACAAACATCTCCCGCGTAATACTAAAATTTATTTTATTAATATATGTTGACCGGCAGACGTCAACTAAAAAATGGGTGACAGCCAGAGCCGTCTTTACACCATTTTGGGCCCCCGGGCAAAGAAATAGTGTTGGGCCCTTCCCCCACAGGAATAAAAAATGAATATATATAATATATATAAATAAACATATCCCCATGGGGCCCATATGCTCGTGGGCCCCCGGGAAAATGCCCAAGGGCCTATGCGTTAAGACGGCCCTGCTGACAGCATTTTCGCAGTTAAATTTAAACATATAACTAGAAAGTTGAGCAAAAATTGTGTTTTTAAGCTAACTGCGGATGGCAAAGTCGAAGATGGTGAAAACGTTTACTGTGTCCACTGCCATAAACAATTCTCTTTTAAAGGATCAAATACATCGCTGACGTACCACCTTCAGCACAAGCATCCGATCAAGTATCTACACATTGTCATGAAATTTAGTTCAAAATATTCTTAATTTTCAATGTCCGTTAGAGATGTTCAGTTTAATGACGTCATAAATTTCTATTTTTGGTTTTAATCGAAATTATCGAATAATTAATCGATAATTTTTCAAAAGTTAACGATTAAAATTAAATTAATCGATAACAGCCCTAGTTAAAATATATTCACAAATAACTGTTAAAATATATTCACAAATTACGCCCCGATGTCCTATTAATATCTGAAATTAATTGTTGCTACTGTAGAACAGGGATTTTCTATTAATAGATTTCCGCCATAAAATACCAAGGCCATTAGGTACTCTCGCCTACCTCACCCCACCCTGTTTGTCTACCGACCGTGAATCTGTGACACACTCCCTACATATTAAAGCGATGCACTATCAGAGAGTAAATAATAAAACGTATAATTTGACCTACTGAATATTGATATTGATACAGCAACGGGAGCTTCTTGGTATAGCAACAGGAGCTTCTTCCTTGACACTGGTGTTTGTCTTAGTAGCGCCTTGATGAGGGTGGGGGGGGGGTACGCTGTTCAATCTCCACTGTAGGGCCGTGACACCCGCACGTACGAATATCAAACAGACTATTGTCCAGGACGATCCCCCACATTCGGCATTTCTTTTTTTCTCTATTCAGTCCACCTTTCTCCATTGATTGTTTAGTAGTGTCGCGAGGGAAATGACAGGGTTCTTAGATTAAACAAGGGGGGGGGCAGAGGGTGGATAGGGACAGGAACATCATTTGGGTATGGACACAACGGTAGCCAGTGAGTGATTTATTATTTGGGGGGGGGGATAGGGACAGGGACATCATTTGGGTATGGACAGACCGGTAGCCAGTGAGTGATTTGGGGGGTGGGGGGTGGATATGGACAGGGACCTCATTTGAGTATGGACAGAACGGTAGCCAGTGAGTGATTTTGGGGGGGGGGTGGCTTCAGTTTCTGGATTGTTCTCTAAATCTACAAATACAAAGTAGTTTACATTGTGAACATGAAGTACAGTGGTACTTCGAAATACGAATGTTTCAAGATACGAAATATCCAAGATACGAAATATCCAAGATACAAAATATCCAAGATATAATATGAAAAATCGCATACCTGATAACGCTGGTAATAACGTGACGTCATTCAACGTGCCACCAGAAGTTCTGCTCTCCTATTGGCCAATTCCAGTCCTATTGCTGGCTTTTAAAAAAAACAACGGTTATGGCCTAGGCTTCAAAGAAATTAATAATTAATCGCCTCACTCTAAAGGTAAAAGCTCACACTTGTATAGATATCATTTCTCATCTATTTTATTCTGTTTTACTGTATAGATATCATTTCTCATCTATTTTATTCTGTTTTACGGGATAGATATCATTTCTCATCTATTTTATTCTGTTTTACTGTATAGATATCATTTCTCATCTATTTTATTCTGTTTTACTGTATAGATATCATTTCTCATCTATTTTATTCTGTTTTACTGTATAGATATCATTTCTCATCTATTTTATTCTGTTTTACTGCATAGATATCATTTCTCATCTATTTTATTCTGTTTTACGGGATAGATATCATTTCTCATCTATTTTATTCTGTTTTACTGTATAGATATCATTTCTCATCTATTTTATTCTGTTTTACTGTATAGATATCATTTCTCATCTATTTTATTCTGTTTTACTGTATAGATATCATTTCTCATCTATTTTATTCTGTTTTACTGTATAGATATCATTTCTCATCTATTTTATTCTGTTTTACTGTATAGATATCATTTCTCATCTATTTTATTCTGTTTTACTGTATAGATATCATTTCTCATCTATTTTATTCTGTTTTACTGTATAGATATCATTTCTCATCTATTTTATTCTGTTTTACTGTATAGATATCATTTCTCATCTATTTTATTCTGTTTTACTGTATAGATATCATTTCTCATCTATTTTATTCTGTTTTACTGTATAGATATCATTTCTCATCTATTTTATTCTGTTTTACTGTATAGATATCATTTCTCATCTATTTTATTCTGTTTTACTGTATAGATATCATTTCTCATCTATTTTATTCTGTTTTACTGTATAGATATCATTTCTCATCTATTTTATTCTGTTTTACTGTATAGATATCATTTCTCATCTATTTTATTCTGTTTTACTGTATAGATATCATTTCTCATCTATTTTATTCTGTTTTACTGTATAGATATCATTTCTCATCTATTTTATTCTGTTTTACTGTATAGATATCATTTCTCATCTATTTTATTCTGTTTTACTGTATAGATATCATTTCTCATCTATTTTATTCTGTTTTACTGTATAGATATCATTTCTCATCTATTTTATTCTGTTTTACTGTATAGATATCATTTCTCATCTATTTTATTCTGTTTTACTGTATAGTGACTGTGAGTTGAATCAATTACAATACAATTGTAGTGACTGTGAGTTGAATCAATTACAATACAATTGTAGTGACTGTGAGTTGAATCAATTACAATACAATTGTAGTGACTGTGAGTTGAATCAATTACAATACAATTGTAGTGACTGTGAGTTTGAATCAATTACAATACAATTGTAGTGACTGTGAGTTGAATCAATTACAATACAATTGTAGTGACTGTGAGTTGAATCAATTACAATACAATTGTAGTGACTGTGAGTTGAATCAATTACAATACAATTGTAGTGACTGTGAGTTGAATCAATTACAATACAATTGTAGTGACTGTGAGTTGAATCAATTACAATACAATTGTAGTGACTGTGAGTTGAATCAATTACAATACAATTGTAGTGACTGTGAGTTGAATCAATTACAATACAATTGTAGTGACTGTGAGTTGAATCAATTACAATACAATTGTAGTGACTGTGAGTTGAATCAATTACAATACAATTGTAGTGACTGTGAGTTGAATCAATTACAATACAATTGTAGTGACTGTGAGTTGAATCAATTACAATACAATTGTAGTGACTGTGAGTTGAATCAATTACAATACAATTGTAGTGACTGTGAGTTGAATCAATTACAATACAATTGTAGTGACTGTGAGTTGAATCAATTACAATACAATTGTAGTGACTGTGAGTTGAATCAATTACAATACAATTGTAGTGACTGTGAGTTGAATCAATTACAATACAATTGTAGTGACTGTGAGTTTGAATCAATTACAATACAATTGTGGTGACTGTGAGTTGAATCAATTACAATACAATTGTAGTGACTGTGAGTTGAATCAATTACAATACAATTGTGGTGACTGTGAGTTGAATCAATTACAATACAATTGTGGTGACTGTGAGTTGAATCAATTACAATACAATTGTAGTGACTGTCAGTTTAATCCGCGACGACTCAAATGAAATATTAAAAATGTCCTCCTTTAGCTTTTATTATTTCCTCCTTTGTCCTCTTTTGTGTTCTATTTTTTCCTCCTTTCGGTGTACACATATCTGGCAACTGGCAACCCTAGACTATCACAAGGAAAATAAACAGTAGCTGGGAGTAATTTGAAATGTGTGGGTATGTATGTATAGGGTAGTTGGGAGTACTTTGACATGTGTGGGTATGTATGTATAGGGTAGCTAGGAGTACTTTGAAATGTGTGGGTATGTATGTATAGAGTAGCTGGGAGTACTTTGAAATGTGTGGGTATGTATGTATAGGGTAGCTGGGAGTACTTTGAAATGTGTGGGTATGTATGTATAGGGTAGCTGGGAGTACTTTGAAATGTGTGGGTATGTATGTATATGGTAGCTGGGAGTACGTTGAAATGTGTGGGTATGTTTAGGGAGTGGGGCTGTCAATATTGTTGAAAAATGCTGCCCGGGTACCCGTCAAAAATTCGAACGGGTACCTGAGTTACTGATCGAAACATCGCATAATTTTTCTCGTCTTGACTGCTATACAATGCTACCTAGCTACCTTCCATGCACCCCATTTCACACAGTAGCTACACGGCCGACGTCTAAGGGGCCGTACATAAATGACGACAAGCGATTTTTACCCCCCCCCTTTCCGTCATAGTTTGTCACAAATACTTAGAGCCCCCTCCAATATGACGTCACAAAGCTTTGCGCCCCCTCCCCCCCATAAAATCCGACTTTTTTTTTGAAAATGAGCATGTGTTAAATAATTTTATTGTCATTTAATTTTGTATTTAATGTGAAGTTGGACTCTAAAAATCGGTGCATGCTTAAATCCATGTAAAACGTGATTAAATAAATTGTAAGCAATCAAATATTTCAGTGCAACTTTTATTTAAAGTTGCGCGTTTTGATGTGACGTCACATTTATTCTTAAACACATCCCGCCCCCTCGTCACAAATGTGTGACCCCCTTCCTCCCATTAAGTGCGTAACGTCATTTATGGACGGGCCCTTATCCATCTTACACTGTTAGTAACTAATTTATTGACTTTAAAGACTTACAAATTTTGGTGTATTATTCAAATCAGTTTTTTGGGCAAGGCACACGCTGTAATGAATTAACGATACACAATCGAATAGAGGAAGGAGGAGGGGGGGGTAGATAAACAACATCGAAAATCGGAAACCCAAATGTCGGAGTATTTCAAAGATCAAAGTTAGTGTCAAAGCTGGGGTGTTTTTATTTTAAAAAATATTAAAAAACGTGTTTCATCTATATGCCGACGTCTTACCCATCTTACACTGTTAGTAACTATTTAATTTATTAACCTTAAAAACTGACAACCTTGTACGCATTATTAACATCAGTTGTTTTAGGTCAACGCGTGTTAACGAACACAAGCGAATGGAAAGGGTGCGGTTATAGTATAGGAGTGGATGGGGGAGATGGGGTAGATAATTGGTATCAATCGGTAGCCCAACTTCGGCATATTTCAAAGCAAAGTTAGTGTCAAAGCAGGGGGTGTTTTTATTAACAAAAACAAACACAGCCTCTTTCATCTCTATACAGTCCATCCTTATTTTAGGCAGAGGACTTTTGTTTTCTTTATATGATTCATTCAAAGAACCAAAATCTTCTTGTGTTTTCGATTTCTTTTTCATTTTCAGAGAAAAAAGATGTATCAAAAATCAAAATACATTGTGGTTTGTCGAGACCGTATTGTATTTCCCGTTGACAGATAGTTCTCCTTAGATGTATTTCACAGCATACATTTGAAACAAAAAATTTCTTTTGATAAATTGATTCGCGAGCCGTAAATTAAATACAAAAATCCGCATGGGAGCCGAAGTTTGGTTAATATAAACATTGAAGTCACATTTTCACGGGTACCCGGGCGGATTTTAATCACAGCAATGGGTACCCGGGTCCCGGTACCCATTGACATGCCTAGCTTGGAGTACGTTGAAATGTGTGGGTATGTATGTATAGGGTAGCTGGGAGTACATTGAAATGTGTGGGTATGTATGTATAGGGTAGCTGGGAGTACTGAAGTGTGAGTATGTATGGGTAGGGGAGTACATTGAAATGTGTGGGTATGTATGTATATGGGTAGCTGGGAGTACATTGAAATGTGTGGGTATGTATGTATGTATGTATGTACATGTATATTGTATGACCGACTGTATGGGAGTGTGTGGCAGGTAGATGAGGGGATTAAAGAAGCTGGTATTGAGGTCAAGTTTGTTTTTATTAAATCTTCTGTTTGACTTCAACTCCTGACACAAGGGTCAACGACCTTGTCAACCCCAACAGCCCCTCCCCACCCCTACATCCCACCGTCACACCCCCCCCCCACATCCTTTTATAATTTTCACACGTCTGCTGAAGACATGTTCGGAACCTGAGTAAATTTAAACAATTTCCCCCAGACCCCACAAAACCGGGCCCTGGAGATGGAAACTTTATTTCCCATGGAAGTAGGTCACAAGAAATTAATTGTGCCATCCAGCGCTGACTGACACCCGACATTATAGGTGACATCCATCATCTGATGTGACCTCATGTGTCTCGTCGGACGTGACGGGACCACGCCCAATGTGGCCTAATCTTCTCACCATAAACATTACATCAGGGGTTATGGGATGAAACATTACATCAGGGGTTATGGGATGAAACATTACATCAGGGGTTATGGGATGAAACATTACATCAGGGGTTATGGGATGAAACATTACATCAAGGGTTATGGGATGAAACTTTAAAAAAGCTCCAAGGGTTGAAAGGAAACATGTGGGAACAAAGTCTTCATCGCCACAGATAAAATAGATTAGATAATTGAAACAAAGTCTTTACCGCCACGGATATAATAGATTAGATAATGTAAACGAAGTCTTCACCGCCCCTGATAGAATTTGAGTATATAATGGAAACATGTCAAACTCTCTGCAACGTCGGATATAAATAAAAACTTGTAAACATTTTGTTCCGATGGCAACATGCATCAGTATCAGTTGTAAACTGGGGAGGGGGGGGCAGTTATTTTAAAATTTACGTTTCACAAGTACACGCAGTGGGCATGTTGTTAGGACATAGTGCCGCATGTTGTTAGGACATAGTGCCGCATGTTGTTAGGACATAGTGCCGCATGTTGTTAGGACATAGTGCCGCATGTTGTTAGGACACAGTGCCGCATGTTGTTAGGACACAGTGCTGCATGTTGTTAGGACATAGTGCCGCATGTTGTTAGGATATAGTGCCGCATGTTGTTAGGACAGAGTGCCGCATGTTGTTAGGACATAGTGCCGCATGTTTTAGGACATAGTGCCGCATGTTGTTAGGACATAGTGCCGCATGTTGTTAGGACATAGTGCCGCATGTTGTTAGGACATAGTGCCGCATGTTGTTAGGACATAGTGCCGCCCACTTACAGATTGCGAACTGAGTGACATTCCTTGACAGGAGACAAACAAACTGGCAGACGTTCACCAATTTATCTCACTGGCAAGCAAAGGGCTTTGAAAACAGGGACATGCATCTTATTGTCACCTACTCTGTCACTCCCCTTTTCACTCTCACACACTGTCTTCAACAATTCCATCCTCTGTTCACTGCTAAACTCTTTTTTTACATGGAAGACTTTACTTCAGAACTCCATCGTTTTGTGTGTGTGTGTGTGGGGTATAATCCATTGATAAGATACATACAAGCTGCCAATTCACTCACGCACATACACAGCAATCACACACACAAACACACACAATCAGCACACTCCTTCAAATAACGTGAACAAGAATGACCTTTCATTGACAACATTCAAGGCCACTGAAACACCAAACTCATGTTTTATGTTTCTTTGTGTCCCCAACGAGATTGATTCAAATATATGATCACAGCGATCCAAGGTAGGGGACATCACCAGAGTTCAACTGTTGTCAGAGTTCAACTGTTGTGTTGGGTTTAGTTAGGGGACATCGCCAGAGTTCAACTGTTGTGTTGGGTTTAGTTAGGGGACATCACCAGAGTTCAACTGTTGTCAGAGTTCAACTGTTGTGTTGGGTTTAGTTAGGGGACATCACCAGAGTTCAACAGTTGTGTTGAGTTTAGTTAGGGGATATCGCCAGAGTTCAACTGTTGTGTTGGGTTTAGTTAGAACACGCGCGGTGCTCGTTCTACGGGAGATCGGAGCTACACATAAATGGCCTATAAATTGGAAAATTGTTTTAACATTTTTGTGGTGTGTGTTTCTGTATTGCTATAAATTGGAAAATAGAGTCACTATGGTTCTTAGTACTCAAGAGAATCAATTTCCACTTGAATTCGGAGTCTCGCGGGCAAAGTGTGAAATCAACGCAATCTATAACTTGCTTTTTACCACGTTTTTATTAACTTGCTTTTGTGTCCGTCTGTCTGTCTGCAATTTTTCAAATTTGCCAACGTAAAATTAAACCACTTCTGATGGTCCTAGAGAGCTCAAAATTTTACCACAGATAGATCTTGGATGGCAATGCATTATATCAAAATTTCAGATCGATCGAATGTACCGCAATTAATTTATTGCATTTTTTAGTTTATCTCTTTATAAGCATCTATATCCGTCTGCTGTAGCGTGTCCTTTTTTAAAAAAAATAATTTTTTAAGTATTTTATTTTTGTGTGTATGTGTCTCTGCGTCAAATAACTTAAAGACTTCACAATTTGACTAGATACTTCAAACATTCCATGAACTGCATGCCATGACTTAGGAAAAATAAACAATAATACACCCGGACATCAATGTGACCCATCCATTCAGTAAACAACATCAAGTTATTGATGACGTACACAGACAAGTCATGACGTCATGCCATCATTCCAAACAACTTTAAGCCGCTTTTTCCTGTTGTGCGAATGGACCTTGTCATAATATGGCGGAGAGCTATTAATAGAAATATTGGGGCTATATATATCTTTTGAAGGAAAATGTCATAAAAATTGAATAACAGATACGAGTCAATATGTAAATGTAGGTATATTGAGAAGGAGGTATTTTATCAGCTATTTGTTAATTCTTCGTTAATTTATGACAGTTTATTGGACTTGAAAAAGAAAACAGTTTCGTAATTTTACTATGCTAACAATTTTGAGAACATAGTGATTCGACTTTATTTATGCTTCAAAACATTGTTTCGCTAAAATATAATTTAAAAATAGAACATTACTCATTGAGCTATGACGCTTTCCGGTTTTAGAAATGACAAAGCCTATTGGTGGATTCTCGCATGTAAGTGTACGTAGAATGTGTACAGATACCTGGCCAGCTTGTGTACACAAATAGTTGACCGTGGTACACACGGACATCCGTTGGTGTGACTCAGAAGTGTCAAAATTATAAACGAAATAAAATCTTATCACAGTCTAGGATGTTGGTATCTCGCAGAGGCTTCTGGGAAATATGCGAATACGGAGTCACGTGACTCGGGTTCCTGGGCTAAACTGTGAACAGCTTCTCATGTCACTGTGATGAAGTCCGGTGATTTTTAGACCGCTGAGACACCGTATCCAATTTTTGCCTTGCTCCTGCTAAGTAATCCGCCACATCATTAATATCGCAGTTTGAGTTACAACGAGAGCCAACATCGTTGACCGACTGCCGGGTGTTGACCCTGGCACCTTCCTTGTCCGTCTCTCCCCCCATCTCTCTCTCTCTCTCTCTCTCTCTCTCTCTCTCTCTCTTTCTCTTTCTCTTCTCTCTCTCTCTCTCTCTCTCTCTCTCTCTCTCTCTCTCTCTCTCTCTCTCTCTCTCTAGCTCTCTCTCTCTCTCTCTCTCTCTCTCTGTCGCTGTCCCAATGTCCAGGCGCCTCCCTGCCCAGAACTTTGTTTCTATGTCTTAGTTACTGGTGCTGCAATGGATGACTCCGCTTGAGTTACACGAATAAGTTTTCAAATAAAAGCGTGCAGTTTTGCCAATAACAATGTGGTAGTCAAAATACGGACATTTTCGTAGAACTTGTAAACAGAGGCGTCACTAGAGTTGGTGTCACCCAGTGTGGTAGATCATGGTGTCACCCAGTGGGGTAGACCATGGTGTCACCCAGTATGGTAGACCATGGTGTCACCCAGTGGGGTAGACCATGGTGTCACCCAGTGTGGTAGACCATGGTGTCACCCAGTGTGGTAGACCATGGTGTCACCCAGTGGGGTAGACCATGGTGTCACCCAGTGGGGTAGACCATGGTGTCACCCAGTGGGGTAGACCATGGTGTCACCCAGTGGGGTAGACCATGGTGTCACCCAGTGTGGTAGACCATGGTGTCACCCAGTGTGGTAGACCATGGTGTCATGCCCCTCACGACTTACCCAGTAGACCTCCCCCGAGTCGGACAGTGCCAAATAACGGGAACATAAGGAATTTTACATATTGGTTTGTAACTCCTTGTGATGGTGTCACCCGGCGTGGCCCACACATCCGCACCTCCCGGTGACGCCTCTGCTTGTAATACATAAAAATATGGTAATGTGTTTAAATAAGTTTAAATTATTTATGTTTATAGAGCCGCATAAAATGGCCACTTTTATCATGTATAAAACATCATGGAAATTGTGCTGAGGATGATAAACTTACAGAAACCTTAACACTTCAAATAAACATCAATCATTTATCAATCATTTATCAATCATCTATCAATCATTTATCAATCATTTATCAATCATTTATCATTCACCTTTTGTAAGGTGCAAGAGAATAGTTTTGTATGAAACTGTGTGCAGCTTCGTCTTTGTGAAAGTGACGAAGACAAAACCTGACTTAACCGGGCAGTGGTTAGCCATGGGGAGATGTGGCTTAGGCCCGCATGCGGCCTTAAATTACTGTCCATGCAGAACATTTTGAATACCCATTTATAATCAAATTATTTTTTTCAGAAAGTTGCATATTCTTGTTGGAAAATGTTGATATGATTCACTGCAGTTGTGCCAGAGCCTTTGTAAAATTGACTTTTTCATATTTGACCTTTACGATCGGATGTAGTTTAGTATTTTGTGTGTGGCCAATACGCACGCCTCTCCTTCACCCGCATGTCCTTATATCACCCCAAGCCATACCTCCCTACCACCCTCCCCTCACTCCATGTTGACTGTAGACGAGATCTCAAAGTTTGGCGTTCACACACCGCTACCGTCCCGGTGCTCAAAGAGCTTTTCACGACTGAGTCAATAATTCTCCTGGAAATGAGAAGGGAGTGCTGGACGTGGGACCAAGTTTTATCAGATGTTTGTTTAACTACAATCTTAATGTACGTGTCGTTAAGTGGTGGCGCTGCGATACGTTTACAGGTGCTGCCCTCCCCTCCTCACGGCACACCTTACGTTGATAATGACATGGTGGTAACAAGGACAGAGTGGTTCTCAATTTTTCGCGCTTCAACAGAACCTTGCATGCGGTGTTTAGGCTGGATGTATCATAGAAACGCAAGCTGACATGGTTCATGGAGACGCAAGCTGACATGGTTCATGGAGACACAAGCTGGCATGGTTCGGTCATGTGCTGCGACCTAGAGACGTAAGCTGACATGGTTCGGTCATGTACTGCGACCTAGAGACGTAAGCTGACATGGTTCTGTCATGTGCTGCGACCTAGAGACGTAAGCTGACATGGTTCTGTCATGGACTGCGACCTAGAGACGTAAGCTGACATGGTTCTGTCATGTACTGCGACATGATAGTCTGACCAAAAGCATCCTTCAAGGCACTGTAGAAGGGGGCCGGCGAAGAGGTCGACAGCGGAAAAGTTGGCATGACAACATAAAGGACTGGACAGGAATGAGATTGAATGAATTATTGGCAGCCGCTCCAGATAGGTGAATGTGGAGATCGGTGTCTGTTGATGTGTCCATGTGGAGATCGGTGTCTGTTGATGTGTCCATGTGGAGATCGGTGTCTGTTGATGTGTCCATGTGGAGATCGGTGTCTATTGATGTGTCCATGTGGAGATCGGTGTCTGTTGATGTGTCCATGTGGAGATCGGTGTCTGTTGATGTGTCCATGTGGAGATCGGCGTCTGTTGATGTGTCCATGCGGAGATCGGTGTCTGTTGATGTGTCCATGCAAACGATCATGGGAGTGATGGTGATCAGTATCATAGAGTAAATGTTTTTGTTTTTGTAAAAAAAAGCTGGTGTATTTGCTGTCCAAATAGTTTAACCAGAAATACAATGGAAAATTCTGGAAATAATTGTAGCATAATGTCACAGAGTAAAAAAAAATCTCTCACAAAACTGTAAAATCTACATCTTTAGTCTTGGATCAATTTGTTTCGCTGTTAAGCTTTTGCTGGTTAGCCATCTAGAAAGGCCTTAAGGATGAAACATTGCTATGACATGTCAAAAATAAACTTGACGGATTTCTTTGTAAAGTTGATTAGAATCAGAACTCTTGACCACCGCGTCTACATCCAAGGACCACTACTCTAATTTAGACATCACAAATTATTTGGTGAAAATCTCTTGTAAAGTTTTAAAATTAAAATCATAATTTGTGTGAATGTGTGTGTTTTTGAAAGTGTTTTTGTGTGTGTTTGTGTGTGTGTTTGTTCTTACAGTCATCAGAGAAAGTTAAAGTAAAAAATACGGCAAAGTGTACTTTAAAAATAATAAAATCAAAAACCCTTATTTTGTATATTGTGTGTGTGTTGCTTTCATTTTTATTAGCGATGGGTAAGTATTCATTTGTGTATGTGTGTAATGTTTGCACTCTGTGGGAAACAAGAAAGTTGACTGGCTTTACTTCCCTTGAATATCTGAAGACACACACACAGATTACTGAGTTGAATAGAGGTTTGGTAAAGGGGCCGTCCATAAAGTACGTCACGCTCCAGAGGGGGGAGCGGGTGTAAGAAAGTGTGACAGTTTGTGACAGGGGAGGGGTGTAAGAAAGTGTGACAGTTTGTGACAGGGGGGAGGGGGTGTAAGAAAATGTGACAGTTTGTGACAGGGGGACGGGTGTAAGAAAGTGAGACAGTTTGTGACAGGGGGAGGGGTGTAAGAAAATGTGACAGTTTGTGACAGGGGGGAGGTGGGTACGGCATGTGTGACGTCACGCTGTTTTATATTAAATTATAATTAATTTGTTAATGAGGAACTAAAGTTTTGTTCGAAAGTGTGACGTACTTTATGGGGGGGGGATCCTAGATTTGTGACATTTGTGACAGGGGGTAGGGGGGAGTTCAAAATTGTCAAAAATAGCGAGACGTACTTTATGGACGGCCCCAAATGTGGTTATGGCATCCAAGTCAAGTCTGTAAGATGTGACATTCAAGTCAAGTCTGTAAGATGGAACATCCAAGTCAAGTCTGTAAGATGGGACATCCAAGTCATGGACTGTAAGATGTGACATTCAAGTCAAGGTCTGTAAGCTGTTACATTCAAGTCAAGGTATGTAAGCTGTGACATCCAAGTCATGGTCTGTAACCTGTGACATCCAAGTCATGGTCTGTAAGCTGTGACATCCAAGTCATGGTCTGTAAGCTGTAACATCCAAGTCAAGGTCTGTAAGCTGTGACATCAAAGTAAAGGTCTGTAAGCTGTGACATCCAAGTCAAGGTCTGTAAGCTGTGACATCCAAGTCAAGGTCTGTAAGCTGAGACATCCAAGTCAAGGTCTGTAAGCTGTGTCATCCAAGTCATGGTCTGTAAGCTGTGACATCCAAGTCATGGTCTGTAAGATGTGACATCCAAGTCATGGTCTGTAAGCTGTGACATCCAAGTCAAGGTATGTAAGATGTGACATCCAATTCAAGGTCATTAAGCTGTGACATCCAAGTCAAGGTATGTAAGCTGTGACATCTAAGCCAAGGTCTGTAAGCTGAGACATCCAAGTCAAGGTCTGTAAGCTGTGACATCCAAGTCAAGGTCTGTAAGCTGTGACATCCAAGTCAAGGTATGTAAGATGTGAAATCCAAGTAAAGGTCTGTAAGTTGTGACATCCAAGTCATGGTCCGTAAGCTGTTACATCCAAGTCAAGGTCTGTAAGCTGTGACATCCAAGTCAAGGTCTGTAAGCTTTGACATCCAATTCATGGTCTGTAAGATGTGACATCCAAGTCATGGTCTGTAAGCTGTGACATCCAAGTCATGGTCTGTAAGCTGTGACATCCAAGTCATGGTCTGTAAGATGTGACATCCAAGTCATGGTCTGTAAGCTGTGACATACAAGTGATGGTCTGTAAGCTGTGACATCCAAGTCAAGGTCTGTAAGCTGTGACATCCAAGTCAGGTCTTTAAGCCGTAAGCTGTGACATCCAAGTCAAGGTCTGTAAGCTGTGACATCCAAGTCAAGGTCTGTAAGATGTGACATCCAAGTCATAGTCTGTAAGCTGTGACATCCAAGTCAAGGTCTGCAAGCCTCTCGCAACGAAAATTGGCGTAAAAGAATTTTAAAATTTACACTCATGGGGGCCGGGGGCCCAAAACCTGTTTTTTTCGTATATGGGCTATATAAAACTGAATGAACACTAATTCCTCATCGTCCCGTGTAAGTAGAAGCATGAAACTTTGGAAAGTTGTTGAGTAACCTTCCGCGATGATAACAATCACAACCAAATATAAGATTATTATTCACTAGGGGGCCGGGGGCCCAAATGTAGTTTTTTTCTTATATGAGCTATATATAACAGACTCATCATTAAATATCTAACTTCCCATGTAGTTAGGAGCACGAAACTTTGGAAGGTTGTTGAGTACCCTCCCCCAATGGTAGCAGAGGAAATAAGTTAAATGTAAAAAAATCTTTTTTTTTAAAGTACATGCTTTTATTTACAAACATTTACAGACTGAAACGCGCTGATCTCACCTTCCCTTGATGTAAACACGGGAATTTGGTTAACGTGGGCTTGGGTGAAACCAGTGAGCCGTGGAGGTCAACTCTAGCAGACGACTGTACATTCTAAATAGTGATAAATAGAGATAAACTAAAAATTGATTAATTTAATTACTGTACATTCGATCGATCTGAAATTTTGATACAATGCATTGTCATCCAAGATCTATCTGTGGTAAAATTTTGATATCTCTAGGACCATTAGAAATGGTTTAATTTTACGTTTCGAGATTTGAAGGAAGGATGGATGTATGGATACAACATACAAACAGTGTGACTTAAATAAAAGCGTGTAAAAAAATAAATTATCAGCTCAATAGGATCACGGGTAGTGTGTCATTTTTTACTTTTCGTTTTTTGTATTTTCTGCGGGATTACGACAGACAAACAGACAAGACGTTGAAGTTAATATATGTATTATATTCATCATGATCTAGATTGAAATCAATTGGTGTTTTGAATTTGTGTTACGCGGGTTCTCAACGGTAACTGAAATCCTATTTTCCGCAGCTTAGCGCGGGTATTTTGCTAGTAGATTTATAAAGATTAATTTACAAACGTTAAAAATTAATATAAAAATATAAGTCCATGACCAGGAAGTGTTTCATTGACACCACCAGCATCTATGCATTATACATGTTGTAAAGCTATTGCCATCATCAGTCTCTACGCACCAGACTTGTTGTAAAGCTATTGACTCCTTCCGATATTTATCAGTTCATATTCAGATGTTTAATATAAGAAAAAAACAACAACGCAATAATGACGTAGTCCAAATTCGGAAACACTTCTTCTTACTGCACGTAAAGGCAGGGCAGCCCCCAGGGGGGGGGGAATCCACGAATTTATTCAGGGGCCCCAACGGAAGGTGGCCCCGTCAGCCACGCTTAATTTTTATAATCTATACTAATAAAAGGGAAAGCCCTCACTCACTCACTCACTCACTCACTCACTGCTTTATCACTAATTCTCCAACTTCCCGTGTAGGTAGAAGCATGAAACTTTGGGAAGTTGTCGAGTAGCCACTCGCGACGAAAATTGGAGTAAAAGAATTTTAAAAATAACACTCATGGGGTCCGGGGGCCCAAAAACGTTTTTTTTCTCCCTTATATGGCCTATATAAAATTTGAAAATCACAAATTCTCCTATTTCCCGAGTAGGCAGAAGCATGAAACTTTGGGAAATTGTTGAGTACAACCCCGCGATGGTAACGGGAGAAAAAATATTTAAATTATCACTTCCTGGGGGCCGGGGGCCCAAATGAAGTTTTTTCCTTATATGGGCTATATAAAAACTAAAAATCCCGTGTAGGTAGAAGCATGAAACACTGGGTAGTTGATAAGCACACTTCCGCGATGATAACAAGCGAACAAAATATTTAAAATAATGGGGTCCGGGGGCCCAAATGTAGTTTTTTTCTTATAAAAAAAACTGACTTATCACTAATTCTCCAACTTCCCGTGTAGGTATTAGCATGAAACTTTGGGAACTTGCTGAGTACACTCTCTCGACGATAATTGACCAAAAGGAATTTTAAAATTCACACTGTTGGGGGCCCGGGGCCCAAAAACGCTTTTTTTCCTAATATGGACTATGTAAAATATGAAATCACTAATGTTCTCATTTCTCGAGTAGGCAAAAGCATGAAACTTTGGGAAGTTGTTGAGTACAAACCAGCGATAGCAACGGGAGAAAATAAATTAAATTATCACTTCCTGGGGCCGGGGGCCCAAATGAAGTTTTTTTCCTTCAAAAAGGCAAAGCCCTGACTCACTCACTGATTCATCTCTAATTCTCCAACTTCCCGTGTAGGTATTAGCATGAAACTTTGGGAACTTGCTGAGTACATTCTCTCGACGATAATTGGAGTAAAAGCATTTTAAAAAGAACACTCATGGGGGCCGGGGGCCCAAAAACGTTTTTTTTCCTAATATGGCCTATATAAAATTTGAAAATCACCAATACTCCTGTTTCCCGAGTAGGCAGAAGCATGAAACTTTAGGAAATTGTTGAGTACAACCCCGCGATGGTAACGGGAGAAAAAATATTTAAATTATCACTTCCTGGGGGCCGGGGGCCCAAATGTTTTTTCTCAGATAAAAAAAATGACTCATCACTAATTCTCCAACTTTCCGTGTAGGTAGAATCATGAAACTTTGGGAAGTTGTTGAGTAGCCTCTCGCGACGAAAATTGGCGTAAAATAATTCGACAATTTACACTCATGGGGGGCCGGGGGCCCAAAAAAGTTATTTTTCCTTATATGGCCTTTATAAAATTTGAAACTCACAAATTCTCCTATTTCCCGAGTAGGCAGAAGCATGAAACTTTGGGAAGTTGTTGAGTACAAACCCGCAATTGTAACAGGCGAAAAAATAAATAAATTATCACTTCCTAGGGACCGGGGGCGCAAATGAAGTTTTTTCCTTATGAGCTATATAAAAACTGAAAATCACAAATTCTCATATTTCCCATGTAGGTAGAACCATGAAACACTGGGGGGGTTGATAAGTACACTTCCGCGATGTAAACAAGCCAAAAACATATTTAAATTATCAGTTAATGGGGGCCGGGGGCCCAAATGTAGTTTTTTATATTAAAAACTGACTCATCACTAATTCTCCAACTTTCCGTGTAGGTAGAAGAAGCATGAAACCTTGGGGAATTTAAGTAGCTTCTCGCGACGAAAATTGGCATAAAATAATTTTTAAATTCACACTCATTGAAGCCGGGGGCCCAAAACCATTGTTTTCCTTATATGGGCAATATTAAAAGTAAAATCACTAATTCTCCTATTTTGCGAGTAGATAGAAGAATGAAACTTTGGGAAGATGTTGAGTACACTTCGGTGATATCAACAGGCAAAGAAATATTTAAATTTTCAAATACTGGGGTCCGGGGGCCCAAATAAAGTTTTTTTTCTTTATGGGAGCTATATTAAAATTGAAAATCACAAATTCTTATGTTTCCCGTGTAGGTAGAAGCAAGAAACTCTGAGTAGTGGTAACAAAACTAAAACAATATTTACATTATTACATAGTGGGGGCCGGGGGCCTAAATGTAGTTTTTTCCTCATATGAGCTATATAAAAACTAAAAATCACTAATTCTTCTATTTCCCGTAAAGGTGGAAGCATGAAACTTTGGGCAGTTGTTAAGTAACATTCCGCAATGGTAACAGGTAAAAAAAAGTATATAAATTATCACTTACTGGGGACCGGGGGCCCAAATTTAGTTTTTTCTAATATTAAAATCTGACTCAACACTAATTCTACAACTTGCCGTGAATGTAGAAGCTAAAACTTTGGGAACTTGATTAGTAGACTCTTATTACGATAAATGACGAAAAGAAAATTTTAAAATTTCACTCATGGGTGGCCGGGGCCCCAAAACCGTTTTTTTCCGTATATGGGCTATATAAAACTGAATGAACACTAATTCCTCATCTTCCCGTGTAGGTAGAAGCATGAAACTTTGGAAAGTTGTTGAGTACCCTCCCGCGATGATAACAATCACAACCAAATATAAAATTATTATTCACTAGGGGGCCGGGGGCCCAAATGTAGTTTTTTTCTTATATGAGCTACATATAACAGACTCATCATTAAATATCTAACTTCCCGTGTAGTTAATAGCACGAAACTTTGGGAAGTTGTTGAGTACCCTCCCACAATGGTAGCAGACGAAAAAAAAATTAAATTATCAGCTCGATAGGATCACGGGAAGTGTGTCATTTTTTACTTTTCGTTTTTGTTTTTCTGCGGGACTACGACAGACAGACAGACAAGACGGTGAAGTTAATATATGTATTATATTCTTCATGATCCAGATTGAAATCAATTGGTGTTTTGAATTTGTGTTACGCGGGTTCTCAACGGTAACTGAAATCCTATTTTCCGCAGCATAGCGCGGGTATTTTGCTAGTCTATACTAATAAAAGGCAAAGCCCTTACTCACTCACTCACTGACTCATTCATCACTAATTCTCCAACTTCCCGTGTAGGTAGAAGCATGAAACTTTGGGAAGTTGTCGAGTAGCCTCTCGCGACGAAAATTGGCTTAAAAGAATTTTAAAATTAACACTCATGGGGGCCGGGGGCCCAAAAACTTTTTTTTCCTTATATTGCCTATATAAAATTTGAAAATCCCCAATTCTCCTATTTCCCGAGTAGGCAGAAGCATGAAACTTTGGGACGTTGTTGAGTACAAACCCGCAATGGTAAGAGGCGAAAAAAATTTAATTATCACTTCCTGGGGGCCGGGGGCCCAAATGAAGTTTTTTCCTTATATGAGCTATATAAAAACTGAAAATCACACATTCTCATATTTCCCGTTGATAAGTACAATTCCGCGATGATAACAGGTAAAAACAATATTTAAATTATCACTTACTGGGGGTCGGGGTCCCAAATGTAGTTTTTTCTTATACTAAAAACTGACTCATCACTAATTCTCGGATTTCCCGTGTAGGTAGGAGCATGAAACCTTGGAAAGTTGTCAAGTAGCCTCTCTCGACGACAAATGGCGAAAAAGAATTTTAAAATTCACCTTCATGGGGGCCGGGGGCCCAAAATCGTTTTTTCCTTCTATGGGCTATATAATCATTTGAAAATCACTAATTCTCCTATTTCCCCAGTAGGCAGAAGCATGAAACTTTGGGAAGTTGTTGAGTAGTAAGCCGCGATCGAAACGGGCGAAACAAAAATTAAATTATCATTTCCTGGGGGCCGGGGGCTCAAATGAAGTTTTTTCCTTATATGAGCTATATAAAAACTGAAAATCACTAATTCTCCAATTTCCCGTTTAGGTAGAAGCATGAAACCTTGGGGAGTTGTTAAGTAGCCTCTCGCAACGAAAAATGGCATAAAAGAGTTTTTAAATTCACACTCATGGGAGCCGGGGGCCCAAAACCGTTTTTTCCTAATATGTGCTATATTAAAATTAAAACCACCAATTCTCCTATTTCGCGAGTAGATAGAAGAATGAAACTTTGGGAAGTTGTTGAGTACACTTCGGCGATATCAACAGGAAAAACAATATTTAAATTATCAAATACTGGGGGCCGGGGGCCCACATAAAGTTTTTCCTTAAATGAGCTATATAAAAACCGAAAATCACAAATTCTCATATTTCCCGTGTAGGTAGAAGCAAGAAACTCTGAGTAGTGGTAACAAACGAAAACAATATTTAAATTATCACATACTGGGGACGGGGGGTCCAAATGTAGTTTTTTCCTCACATGAGCTATATAAAAACGGTAAATCAATAATTCTCCATTTTCCCGTGTAGGTAGAAGCATGAAACTTTGGGTAGTTGTTAAGTAACATTTCGGGATGTAGACAGGTAAAAAAATATATTTAATTTTTCACTTACTGGGAGCCGGGGGCCCGAATGTAGTTTTTTCTTATATAAAAAAACTGACTTATCACTAATTCTCCACCTTTCCGTGTAGGAAGAAGCATGAAACTTTGGGAAGTGTTTGAGGACAAACCCGCAATGGTAACAGGCGAAAAAGAATTGTGAAATTCACACTCATGGGGGCCGGGGGCCCTAAAACTTATCCCCCCTAATGTGGGCTATATAAAAATTAAGAATCAATCATCCTCCTATTTCAAGAGAAGGTAAAAGCATGAAAATGTGAGTAGTTGTTAAGCAACATTCCGCGATATTAAAAGGTAAAAAAAATTATTATATAATTGTCACTTACTGGGGACCGGAGACCCATTTTTTCTTATATTTCAAACAGACTCATCACTAATTCGTCCAACTTCCTGTGAAGGTAGAAGCATGAAATTTTGGGAACTTGCTGAGTCCCTCTTATGACGATGATTTGTGAAAAAGAATTTATTATGTCCACTCTTGGGTGGCCGGGGGCCCAAACCCGTTTTTTTTCCTAATATTGGCTATATAAATCTGAATCAACACTAATTCCTCATGTTCCCGTGTAGGTAGAAGCATGAAACTTTGGAAAGTTGTTGAGTACCTTCCGGCGATGGTAAGAGGTGTAAAAATTATAAAATTATCATTAACTAGGGGGCCGGGGGCCCAAAATGTAGGTTTTTTCATATATGTGCTATATACAAACAGACTCCTCATTAAATATAGTATTTCCCGTGTACGTCGGAGCATGAAATTTTGGGAAGTTGTTGAGTACCCTCCCGCATTGGTAACATGCGAAAACAAAATTTAAATGATCACCTCGATTACTTGAAGTGATTTTTTACTTTTCTGCGGGAGCACGACAGACAGACAGACAAGACGGTGAAGTTAATATATGTATTCATGGGCGTCGCTAGGAATTTTTCCAGGGGGGGGGAGCAAAAAAAACCTCACTTTTTTATTTTAACTGACAATGCCATACAGGTACAATTTTCAATTAAATTCAAGTTCAGTATAAAATAAGGGTCGAAAAAAGCCTTATAAATTAATAAGACTTACAAATTAGTGCTGTAATTGCTAAAATACAACATTTATTAATGCATTTAATAAATTAAAAACTTAAGTTCTCACGAGAAAATTGAATTTTGCTGTGAAATAATATACGTGTACTAACTGCAGGATTACCAAGGATGGATATCAGAAATTTTTTTACAGGCTAAAAAAAAAGTCGAAAAGTAGACCTATCGCGGGATTCCGAAATGCCGTTATTAGAAGATTTTGGGGCGTCTGCAGCATCTGACTTATCATTGGCATTGAGGACAACAGTACACGTTCAACAACCAGACACAACTGAAACAACTGTTCCTAATTTGATTGTTGCTGACACTTATTCATTTCCTAAATTGGATATTGGAAGGTATGTCTGGACATACGACCTTTCAAATAAGTTGAAATTGCAGCTGATTCGTGAATGTTGGACCCTTGATAAAAATTATGATTTTAGAGCTGACAGTTAGGGAAACAGAGCTTTTAGTTTTTAGATATGCATGGTTATCAGACTATTCACCGTGGCTTGTATACTGGCAAATGTTAATAGGTGCCTTTTGCAAATATTGCGTGTTGTTTCTGCAAAAAGTAATTCTATGAGTTCAGTGAGTATTTGTCATCAAACCATGTACAAAATATAAAGATTTCAACGAAGATGCACGTAGCAACCTGCAAAGCACATTATGGCACAAAGGCTCTCATGAAGATGCAAGCAATTTTATTTGCTTTATTGGAAGCCAAAGCAGTTTCTATAGATGAGCAGTTGGACTTATCATTTAGAAGACAAATTCAAGAAAATTGCAACCAACTGGGTCCCATCATTTCTACAATCCTATTTTCTGAATGCATGTTTTAGCACTTCGTGAAACAGAATCAAATTCTGGTAATTTGTTTGAACTGTTAGAGTTGCGTGTTGAATCTGGAGATGAAGTTCTTGGTAATCTTTTGTTAATTGGTTCTTGTAGTGCTGAGTATGGTTCATCGACAAAACGCCCCGGACAAAACGGCCCCGACAATTGGGCTCCGACATAACGGCCCCGACAAAACGGCCCTGGACTAATAGATGGACAAATAGTAAAATTTACAATCAAATATATTTGTATTTTTACTCGCCTATTCAGTGTCAGGCTTAGCTAACAATAAACATTAATAATAACACCACAAAAGGGAATTTAATAGCCTTTACGCGAAATGGTACCAATAACGGTTGTTTGTTGACAAGAAACAATATAATAACGTCACAAGAAATAATTTTACAATTTTACCACTTTTTTAAGGGTGAAAAAATTGACGAAAGCTTAAAATGCAAACAAAATTTATTATTATTTTTTTTTAAATGTTAACAATTTGTCTGGGGCCATTTTGAACGGGGCCGTTATGTCGAGGCCCCGACAGGTATCTGGGGTCGTTTGACGGGTAACCGCTGAGTGTATCTCGGCAACTACGCAAAACACTAAAATCGAAATTATTATTGGATTTTTTTCTTCACTTTTACCACCCGTTAAGCTGTAATTAAGGCATAAATACTTTTTTGTTACAAAAAAAAAGGCACCGATCGTATTTTATTCGTTGTGTTCATGGGTTTCCCGTTGAGATTCTCAATCATTTTCAATCTCTATACATAAGATGAACAGTAATAATAAATATAATTTAAAAAGTATCAAGTTAGTTGTTCATTATGTTATAGATAACATTTACGTAGGACGCAATAATCTTCTGTATAGAAGGAGCGTCTGTAATCAGATAAGATAAGATATATAAGAATATGATTGACTTCTGAAAATTAGGAGCAATTATCTTTAAAATAAAAAAAGTTATTGGCAAAACGGGTGAAAAGTTTAAAGAAACAGCATGGTGAAAGAATGCGTAATCATTATTTGTCATGGAAGACACAAAACGAATTAATTTCTTTATGCGGGAAACATGTTCTAGACAAGATTTTGCTTGAAAGAAGGGAAGCAGTTTATTTTTTCATTATATGTGATGCTACTCCTGACGTATCCCATACAGAACAAAATGTTCTCATATTACGATAAGTCCATAAAAGAGATGAGAACAAATGGTAAATAGAAGATAGATTTGTAGAGTTCTTCCCGTGCAATCAGAAGACAGGAGAAAAAATTGCAGAAACACTCATTTCTCGCTTAGAGGGGTCTCCAAACTTTTTAGCCGGAGGGCCGGATTAACTGTAAAACAGCTGTTGGGGGGCCAAATAAGAAAAAATCAAAACATACATGTTGTTTTTAAGTATATATTTAATATTATTATATTTATAATATTAATATTATTTAATGTTATATTAAATATTATTTAATAATACATTGATGCACTGCCCATGAACACTTGTATTAGTGGGAATGGTGAAATTGTTTCCTGGATGCCAAAATATTAGATATTTCTGGCTTTAGATTTGATTTCCCTAACATCAACAGTGACCTGAGATTATCATCAGACAAGTTAGTTTTCAAATTGTTCTTCACATATTTCATCCTCGAAAATGTCTGTTCGCACAAGTATGTTGTTCCAAAGATTGAAAGGTACCTGGATGCAAAAGCTTTGACATTAGGAAAGTCTTCCTTGGGCAAAAACTGGTAAAAACGCAAAAGCCCTTCTTTGAACTTGTATCGAAGGAGGTCATTTGCTTGCAAATCAATCACCGCAACCTGCAGTTCATCTGAGCAACTGGCCACATCTGCTACAAATGGATTTTGAAATAGCCTAACTTCTTCTGCCTTTGAATCCAAGTCAGAAAACCGCTCCTGAAACTGCAGCTGTAGGTCTTTGATGATCTCGCATGCAAATGATGTGGGGAACTCAGCTGTTGCTTCAGCCATGAAGACCTTGCACTGTTGAAAGTGTGTCAAGCTGTTGGCCTGTACTTGTTCCAAAAATAAGACAAGTTTAGCTCTGAAGGCCTTTAGGTGATTGTATAGATCAGAAACTAGATTTGTCTCTCCTTGAAGTTTTAGGTTCAGAAATTTTAAAAGACCAGTAATGTCTGCAGAAAATGCCAATTTCAATTCCCACTCTTCATCAGTCAGTAATGGCTGTGGTTTTCCTTTACTTTCTAGGAAGTCATGTATTTCCTTTCTTAATTCAAATACTCTACTCAGAACTTTCTCACAACTTAGCAATCTTACTGCTGTATAATATGGTAAATCTTGCGATTCTGTGTCTGTATCTTTCAACATGTCTCTGAACTGTCTATGGTTGAGCCCATGTGACCTTATTAAATTCACCATCTTCAGCACAGGATTCAGTACACTGCTAATGTCCACATATTTAGCACACAAAGCTTGCTGGTGAATAATACAGTGCAGGAACATTGGTTGTGGAATGTGTTTCTCATTACATATCTGCTTCACTTGTCCAACCAAGCCTTTCTTTAAGCCACTCATGTTCTTTCCCCCCATCAACAGTCAAGCAAGTCAAGTTAGTCCAGTCCAAGTTATAATCAATTCATTGTATATATCCTCTCCGGTAGCTGTGCCATACATGCTATGTAGAGAAGCCAGCTCTTGTGTTATGTTCATGTCTTCATCCTCACCTCTAATGAACACAGGCAGTTGAGAGGTGGAACAGCTGTCCAGCGATTCATCCATTGCAATTAAAAAATGGCGAAACCGGCTTGCATTTTTCGCTAATTGAGTGTTTGCTTTCTTTCGCTAGTGTTATTTGCATATTTTTATTGTAAAATACAGATAAAAATATTATATTTTTAAAACTATTACAAGGTCTCCAGGGGCCGGATCAGAGGGCCTCGCGGGCCGCATCCGGCCCACGGGCCGTAGTTTGGAGACCCCTGGCTTAGACGAACATGGAATTGAGCTTAGATTGTCGTGGACAGGGTTTTGACAACGGCGCAAATATGGCGGGGAAAATGAAAGGTGTTCAAGCGCGGATTTTACAAAAGAATGATGCTGCTCTATTCTCTCCATGTGCAGCTCACACACTGAATCTGGTCGGGATAAATGCTGCGTCATGTTGCAGAGATGCAATACATGTAATATTCTTTGGAAACGTGAATCGCCTCTACAAATTATTCAGCTCTTGTCCAGAAAGATGGAATCTCTTGCTGGAATAAAAAAGATGCTCCCTGCATAATCTGAGTGACACGCGCTGGTGTTCAAGGGTTGATGCCTTGCGTCCAATTGCTCAGAGGTTGCCTAGCATTCTTCCTGTTCTCGAAACAGTGATGTCCACGACTAAGTACACAAATGAAATTAGAAGCGAAGCACGTGGACTGAAAACATATTTCTCTTCCTTCACCGCAGTGTTGATGGCAGCATTCTGGCTAAAACAATTGACGTGCTTTAATGAAAGAAATATGATACTCCAATCAAAGGCAATCTCACTTGAAATCGCGTCACCTAACATCAAGGATCTCTCAAAGGAATTGCAGCAGTTGAGAGATAATTGCCACACGATTTTCACAGAAGCACAGCATGTATTAAAAGAATTAGGAATTCCTACAGAACTAAAGACGACGCGGCGTCGCGGCAAAAGGCCAAGACCTTTCCGTTCAGATTCCGAAACGTCCAATGATTCCCAAGACGTCGCGGGTGTCAAGGTATAAGCAGAAGCTAAGTTCACTAGAGAAGTTTTGTATTTCATTTTGGATTCTGTGATTGGGCAGATGAATCATCGGTTCAAAGTTTTGGACAAGATCTGGAAACAATTCAATCCAGTTCTAAATGTTAGAAGTCTGTCTTCTGAAGAAATCTCGTCTTCTTGTGCTGTTTTAGTGGTTAAATATCCACGTGATCTTACCAGACTTTTTACGGCGAGTTGCTTCTCTTGAAGAATGTATACGGTGCAACATTCAACATCAAGGAAGCGTCTGCCTCTGTCTTGTCTGATCCACTTGATCTTTTGAATTCAATTTATTTACTCGGGCTAGAAGGAATATTTAGTAAAGTGTGTATTGCCCTGGGGATTTTTTGTTGTCTTCATGTGTCGGTGGCTCAAGGCGAACGATCGTTTAGTAAATTGGCTATTATAAAAGATATTTGCGTTCTACCATGAGCCAAGAAAGATTAAATGGACTGTCAATTATTTCAATTGAACACGAACTTACCTGGCAGATAAACTTCAATGAAGTTATACGTGATTTTTCTAATATGAAAATAAGAAGGTGGTCCCCCTCATCACAGTAAATATACAAACAGCCCTCACACACTTAAATATTAATAACATGTTGTGTTATCCACGGATGTTACTATATTTCAAATGAAAATTTCAGTTATAAACATGGCTATTTCCTTTGGTATGTAATTTTTTTAGAATTCAAATGATTTCTTATTGAACGATCTAATTTTTTTTAATGTACTTCTTATGAGTGAATAGAACACAACTTATTACTGTTTTTTAACTATTGCTTTTGTTGTTAATTTTTTTATATGAATGAATAAAAAAACAAAATGAAATTCTACTACTGCTTTAATTGTTGAAAATATGTGGCGTTTTTGTTATTTTTGCTCCAGAGATAGCTTGCATTGGTTTCTATAAATGCAGCCGGCATTTTCGCTGTCGGATAAGCTACATTTTGGTCATTTCTTATACATATTTCAATGATTTTGGCATGTGGGGACCTGGGAAAAGGCATAGGCACGATGTGGAGCCCAGAGGGGCCCAACGTACCCAGTTTTCAGGGGCCCAAAAATTTCTGGTGGCGGCCCTGGTAAAGGTTTGTACAGACTTTCAGTGAAATACTTGATTCCTACATTAACTCAAATCCGTAAATTTCATTAGGATCCAATCCCACCCCCGACCCTCTCCCCCCGGGCCTAGTTACGGCATGTCAGTTGATCCTTGCCTGTGTGACGACGCTACGACGCTGCCGTGACGTGGCTGTTGTTGACATATCACAGGTATAAGTGCTCGTATCAAAATATTTGTACAGGATTTGATGATCGACGGAGAAACATTAGAGTAAAGGGAGAACGTGGGAGGGTTAGAGAGAGAGAGAGAGAGAGCGAGAGAGAGAGAGAGAGAGAGAGAGAGAGAGAGAGAGAGAGAGAGAGAGACAGACAGAGAGAGAGAGAGAGAGAGAGAGAGAGAGAGAGAGAGAGAGAGAGAGCGAAACAGAATATACTTGATTAGGAAAAAGGGAGTGATAGAAAATATGTGGCACAGAGGTAGAGAGTGATGGAAGGAGGGAGTTGGACAGACATAGAGAGAAGATGAGATGGATTGAGAATGAGAGAGAAAGAAAGGATGAAAAAAGGAAGACATAAAGAGAGTGAGACAGTAAGAGAGGGAGACAGTAATAGAGAGAGACAGTAATAGATGGAGACAGTAAGAGATGGAGACAGTAAGAGAGAGACAGTAAGAGAGGGAGACAGTAAGAGATGGAGACAGTAAGAGAGGGAGACAGTAAGAGATGGAGACAGTAAGAGAGGGAGACAGTAAAAGAGGGAGACAGTAAGAGATTGAGACAGTAAGAGATTGAGACAGTAAGAGAGGGAGAGAAAAGGTGAAAGGCACCAACATTAGGACACTACAGTCAGCTCGGGCCCATAACACCACTAGAAAATTAAGAAATATGAAACCCCGATTTTAACAAATAAATTGTATCTTATATTATATATAATTCACCAGAACATTATCAAGATTGAGTAGTGTGCAAATAAGCATGACGAATGATCCTCGCTGGGGTCGACCAATCAAGCGAAGTGGATTCAAAAAGGGGGGGGGGCATGTTTCAAGACATAAGTCAGCGTTGTTCCCCCTTCCCCCACCCGACGTTCATTCAAGTTGTTCTGATTTCTTCGTGCTGTAGTTTGTGTCCGTTCTTTCCCCCCCCCCTTTTTTTCTTTGCACTATCTAAGAGCAAGTCTGCGGCGTATGCTACGCCGCGGGTCGTATCTAGTAGTAATTAATTCTTTTAGCTTGATCGTGTCCTGTGCGATGGTAGGATGTGGGGGGGGGGCAGGGGAGGATTAAGACTGCACGGGGCCCTTGGCTGCAATTTAAACTGGGGCCCTATCCAGCCAGTGTACCATTAGATAAAATGATTGCTAGCAGCTAATATAAGACTGTAACTTGTAACTATTCAGCCAAAAAGATTATTCATGAAAAAACCGAACACGAAGAAATAACTGTTTGCTTTTATCGTAATATTGAGTGTAAAAGATAATTGAAAAAATAAAAATGTATTTTTTTTTAATGCCACACTCCACCGGGGGATCGATCCCGCGACCGCTTGCACTAACAGCGTATAGGCTTAATAATAATTTCTCTTTATCAGTCTATCAAATCTGGTTTTTCCCTTAACTATTTTAAGACTATCGTTTCGGTATAGATATCAGAATAATAATAATAGATAAGATTTTATTAATTTATCATATTTTCAGCGATTCGTGTAAACATTTCTCCATTTTTTAAATAAAATATACTAAATTTGGGGGCCCCTAAACCATCGGGGGCCCCTGGCTTTAGCCCGTTCAGCCCCCCCCCCTTAATCCGCCATGGGGGTCACTTCTTTTGTTAGATCATGGTTGTATCAAAACAATAGAGACAATAGAAATCACTACTTCATGCTGCAGTTCCTCTCTACATTTCACTTCTCGACAACTTCCTGTTCCGAGTGGAACACTTCTGACACAGATGAAAGATGTCGGCCTTTAGCCTACGTCACCGATTGTGTCACATCAACCGAAGACAATCTGACACCGCATTAACCCAATCTCACTGTGGTGGCTAAGGCTATCACTGCAAGTTCATACACATTTTTATTAAAAACAGGTTCTCTACGGAAGAGGAACTGTTTGAGGTTTAACTCTTGTTTCCTGTCAGATTGATGGCAAGTGTTTAGTTGAACGCTCTGATTGATGGCAAGTGTTTAGTTGAACGCTCTGCAGAGCAGTTAAACAATTTTAAACGGCGGCAACAGATTTCTGCTGGTGATGACGTCTCGCTCTGTCAGTCTTCTTTGATATGAGAGTGGGAGAAGTAGGGTGTGGTATGATTCACTTGGACATGAGAGTGGGAGAAGTAGGGTGTGGTATGATTCACTTGGACATGAGAGTGGGAGAAGTAGGGTGTGGTATGATTCACTTGGACATGAGAGTGGGAGAAGTAGGGTGTGGTATGATTCACTTTGACATGAGAGTGGGAGAAGTAGGGTGTGGTATGATTCACTTGGACATGAGAGTGGGAGAAGTAGGGTGTGGTATGATTCACTTGGACATGAGAGTGGGAGAAGTAGGGTGTGGTATGATTCACTTGGACATGAGAGTGGGAGAAGTAGGGTGTGGTATGATTCACTTGGACATGAGAGTGGGAGAAGTAGGGTGTGGTATGATTCACTTGGACATGAGAGTGGGAGAAGTAGGGTGTGGTATGATTCACTTGGACATGAGAGTGGGAGAAGTAGGGTGTGGTATGATTCACTTTGACATGAGAGTGGGAGAAGTAGGGTGTGGTATGATTCACTTGGACATGAGAGTGGGAGAAGTAGGGTGTGGTATGATTCACTTGGACATGAGAGTGGGAGAAGTAGGGTGTGGTATGATTCACTTGGACATGAGAGTGGGAGAAGTAGGGTGTGGTATGATTCACTTGGACATGAGAGTGGGAGAAGTAGGGTGTGGTATGATTGATTCACTTGGACATGAGAGTGGGAGAAGTAGGGTGTGGTATGATTCACTTGGACATGAGAGTGGGAGAAGTAGGGTGTGGTATGATTCACTTGGACATGAGAGTGGGAGAAGTAGGGTGTGGTATGATTCACTTGGACATGAGAGTGGGAGAAGTAGGGTGTGGTATGATTCACTTGGACATGAGAGTGGGAGAAGTAGGGTGTGGTATGATTCACTTGGACATGAGAGTGGGAGAAGTAGGGTGTGGTATGATTCACTTGGACATGAGAGTGGGAGAAGTAGGGTGTGGTATGATTCACTTGGACATGAGAGTGGGAGAAGTAGGGTGTGGTATGATTCACTTGGACATGAGAGTGGGAGAAGTAGGGTGTGGTATGATTCACTTGGACATGAGAGTGGGAGAAGTAGGGTGTGGTATGATTCACTTGGACATGAGAGTGGGAGAAGTAGGGTGTGGTATGATTCACTTGGACATGAGAGTGGGAGAAGTAGGGTGTGGTATGATTCACTTGGACATGAGAGTGGGAGAAGTAGGGTGTGGTATGATTCACTTGGACATGAGAGTGGGAGAAGTAGGGTGTGGTATGATTCACTTGGACATGAGAGTGGGAGAAGTAGGGTGTGGTATGATTCACTTGGACATGAGAGTGGGAGAAGTAGGGTGTGGTATGATTCACTTGGACATGAGAGTGGGAGAAGTAGGGTGTGGTATGATTCACTTGGACATGAGAGTGGGAGAAGTAGGGTGTGGTATGATTCACTTGGACATGAGAGTGGGAGAAGTAGGGTGTGGTATGATTCACTTGGACATGAGAGTGGGAGAAGTAGGGTGTGGTATGATTCACTTGGACATGAGAGTGGGAGAAGTAGGGTGTGGTATGATTCACTTGGACATGAGAGTGGGAGAAGTAGGGTGTGGTATGATTCACTTGGACATGAGAGTGGGAGAAGTAGGGTGTGGTATGATTCACTTGGACATGAGAGTGGGAGAAGTAGGGTGTGGTATGATTCACTTGGACATGAGAGTGGGAGAAGTAGGGTGTGGTATGATTCACTTGGACATGAGAGTGGGAGAAGTAGGGTGTGGTATGATTCACTTGGACATGAGAGTGGGAGAAGTAGGGTGTGGTATGATTCACTTGGACATGAGAGTGGGAGAAGTAGGGTGTGGTATGATTCACTTGGACATGAGAGTGGGAGAAGTAGGGTGTGGTATGATTCACTTGGACATGAGAGTGGGAGAAGTAGGGTGTGGTATGATTCACTTGGACATGAGAGTGGGAGAAGTAGGGTGTGGTATGATTCACTTGGACATGAGAGTGGGAGAAGTAGGGTGTGGTATGATTCACTTGGACATGAGAGTGGGAGAAGTAGGGTGTGGTATGATTCACTTGGACATGAGAGTGGGAGAAGTAGGGTGTGGTATGATTCACTTGGACATGAGAGTGGGAGAAGTAGGGTGTGGTATGATTCACTTGGACATGAGAGTGGGAGAAGTAGGGTGTGGTATGATTCACTTGGACATGAG
>CALYLW010001836.1:129553-157721 GCA_944989445.1 Ampullaceana balthica
TAAGAGTCAATAATATCGCCCAACCCTGGATGACATAAACACTATAGCTTAGCAACTGTTTTTATACTTTTTGCATAGATTAAACTAAATCAGCAGGTTAAATTTTAAGCCCAGACCTTGCGATTCAAAATGTTTCTTTAAAACAAATAAACCCCATGAACACCTTACTTAAGCATCAAAATTCACATAAATAATATGCTTTTCCCCATAACAAAATCATTGCTAAGAAAGGTATTTAACAGCTTACAAAACTAAAACATTCATTAAAAAAAATAGTTACATTTCTAGAACAATGAGTTGCGTGGCACACACTTCAGGTATAAACTGTACGGTTCTTTAAGGTATACATATATTTAGTGTAAAGACATATCGCGGGTATTACGACTCATATATAGGTTCTAGCTTCAGAAAGTGCGTGCTCAAGCGAAATAAGAAAAACCCGTAAAAAACCAAGTTTTTGACTATAAATCCTTTATGTACGAGAAGTAATTAAAAGAATGTTCATTATAATACGCAGCGCCAGACCATCCAGAAATACAAAATTGCAGTTGTGTCGTAAAACATGTTTAATATAATGCGCACCGATCAGGAATATGTTTATAAAAAGAGCTGTCAATAAAATACGCACCTTATTGCGCGACAGAAAGGTTGTTCAATATAATACGCACCGCGACGCTCTATCTCAAAAAATAGCATGATACATAGGAATAAAAAAAATAATCTAAAAAATCAATAATTTAATTACGGTACATGCGATCGATCTGAAATTTTGATACATTGTTTTTATCATCGGTACGAAACTGCTTGCAAAATTTCAGCTCGCTATCTTGCGAGCAAGTGGGTTAAAAATCGATCAAAAGTTTTGGCGACAAGCAAGCAAGCAAGCAAGCAAGCAAGGTCGGTCGGCCGGCCGCAGACACCACGAGTTAATATAAAGGATTTAAAAATACACTAACAGCAACTGATATTTAGACATAACAGCTTGATTTCATTTGATCAATATTATGCAACGAGGATACATTTTTGTATAAAGACTGATTTCAAAGGCAGATCATGTTGTTTACTAAATGGCAGTTTTCTATTAAGCTGTATACACTTTCTTGAAAAAATTCTTTTTAAATTATTCTAATTTAATATCAAATGCCTACATATATATGTTATATATTAAAACCATTACCAAATATGTCATTTTATAAGCTAAAAAATGCTACAACGAAAAAAGGCTTAAATACAAATACAACAAAAAGTAATCCTTTATTTTAGTGGAACAAGTATCTGCCAACTTATTGCTTTGTTAATACTAGAATAAAAGAGTGGAAAGTCTTTTCAAAATGACGCAATTTATTATAAAATCAATCTCTAGGAATTTAAATAAAAAAACAAACATTGTTTTTATGTTAATATTCGTGTGTAAAGAAAATAGCAACCCGTAAACCTTATTTCCACCCTCCACTAAGCATACATATTCAAATAAATATTATCTGGCTCAAATAATAACTAATTCGTCTAAAACTAATTTCATGCTTAAACTATACAATGGTATTGGTGTTTTTCTGAGCATTTTCCTAGAACCAAAGGAATCATATGGAAATATATATTTATTTATTTTTTATTCATGTGAAAATAAATTGAGCCTCGCCGATTAGATTTTTATAACTCTTAAGTACCTTTCATATTCTGTAGGAGTATATTATATAGAGAAAAGCATGCGTTATTAAAGCAGACATACCAAAACTGATGGTTAATATTTAAATTCATCATAATTTCTATTTTCTCGACACACATATCGTGAATTTTATAAGACATGGTTTTATTTATCACTACCCTAATTTCATGATGCATTTACATTCAATTTTAAAGGAAATTTGAGACCCAAAACAAAATAAAGTTATTTTTTAATTGTGCCTACCCCTGTTCTGGCAAAAAATACACTAACAGCAACTGATATTGTGACATAACAACTTGATTTTATTTGAGCAATATTATACAACGATGATAAAATTTTGAATACAGACTGATTTTTTAAAAACTATTCTTTTTTAAAATCAAATGCCTACATAATATATGTTATATATTAAGCCCTAACTTATATGTCATTTTATAAGCTAAAAAAGCTACAATGAAAAAAGGCTTGAATATAAATACAAAGAAAAATAATCCGTTATTTAAGTGAAACAAGTATCTGCCAATTTATTGCTTTGTTACTATTCTAAAAAAAATATCCTATTCGTCTTGAACTAATTTCATACTTAGCTTAAAAAAATGGAGTGGGTGATTTTAAGAGCTTTTCCCTAGAACCAAAGGAATCAAAGATATTGTTTTAATTTTTTGATTTATGGAAAAAGAAATTTAGCCTTGCCCATTAGATTTTTTTAACTGTTAAAGACCTTTGTTATTCTGGTAAAGTATATCGAGAAAAGAGTGCGTTATTAAAGCAGAAATACCAAAATTGATGGAAAATATTTAAATTCATCATACTTTCTATTTTCTAGACACACATATCGTGATTTTTATAAAGAAGGGGTTTGATTTATCACTACCCTAATTTCCTGATACGTTTACACTTATTATTAAGGGGAATGTGAAACTCAAATCCAAATAAAGTTATTTTCATTGTGCCTACCCGTAGCATCGCACGGGCATTGCTCTCGTATATATATAATAAAATATATGTATACTTAAACAACATATATAATATAGGCTATATACTTAAACAACAATGTCATTGAATTTTTTTTTCATAAATCCACTCAAATTATGGTATAACGATTTAAACACACACACACACGCACACGCACACGTCACGTCACGTCTGCTGTCTGTGCACATCATTATGATTGATAATGTTCATAAATGGCGATACCCAATGAGGTTAAAGCCGCAACCGCAACAGCAAACAGTGACAGCGACAGTGAGAGCGACAGTGACAGCGACATTGACAGTGACACAATACGAAAATTTAGAGTAAAGTATCACAAGCTTCAGCCAAAGTAACCATGATAAAATTACCTTGAAGGATATGGAAAACAATTTTGAAAAAGATGTTTAATTTATTCACAAAAATGTATGAGTGAATGTAAAACATGCCCAGAACTGCATTCGTCTTGTCACAAGTCAACAATTCTATCGCTTCATCTAAATTCTAGATGTTGTTGTATTAAATTAATCTTCAGGGTGACCTGTAACGCTTGGTCTGGCTGTCTGGTGTCCACGTCATTACTTAACAACCCTGCTGTCCCCCTTCTCATTGCAGTTGATCAGCTCGCTATCTGTCAGATCTGTCAGACGTAAAATCTCAACATCGTCTGCACAACAGCCAACGCCTTATTGTCATCCTGCAACATTGGCAAAAAAACGTGTCTGGCCTGGAGCCTACTGAAAATGAATTCATGATGTCGCTAAAACGCTGATAGTACACCTATAATTGTGTGAAGTATTATCTTTGATCTATCTGAGATTTGCAGTCACCAACCAAGCGATTTATTTACCTTCATTACAAGACTAAAACTACAGTCCCTGTGACTGTAGTGATGGCATCAATAGAATCGCGTGACATCTTAGCAAGACGCTGTTGGCGGATATTATTAGTGAGAAAAGTGAAACAAGGATATACACATTTTAGAGTAGTTCTAATTTTGGGCACTTTAGAGTAGGCTACTTTAAGTTTGGTTGTTGTGAGAAGGGTTATTTTAATATAGGCTAATCTAGGTTAGGTTTTTCTGGTAATCTTTTGTACGATTTGAAATTCAAAGGTCTAATTGGGATATGCTTAGTAATTGGGGTGATGGCTTTGTTATGTGTAGTAGTAGCAAGGATGATTGTTGTTGGCTGACTAATTTCTGAGTTGACTAGTGGAGGTGTAGGTGTAGCCTACTGCAGTGATTTCGGCGTTTAGATTTAGACTGAAGTAATTACAAACTAAATAAATTGAAATAGCGATGTAATAGTTTTACAATGGAGACCAAAGAGATTTATGTTAAAATCCCCCCCACCCCCCAGCTGTGTACCAATAGTGTCGAGTGAGAGTTCCGCCCCTTGAGGCTTCTACAGGAAGGGAGATGACATACGCAATAATATGATTAGACGATTTTCATGGATTAAAGATTTGTGAAGGTTTTTTTTACCTCGGGTGCCACAAACCTTTTCTGCGCAACTTCGATCTCAGGTCCTTAAATATATTTTAATACTTTAGAATTTTGTTGGCGCCCTTCTTTGTGTAAGGATATTGGAATATTTAACACGTAATGAAACAAATTGTGACGCGTGTTGCATGTTTGGGAATCTCTGATCTGCGCAAAATAATACAAAGAAACCAAATTTAAGGAAACAACCCGATTTGTTATTACAACCTTGCTGATCAAGTCTTTGATGTCACTGTGGTCGAGATTTTGATACAGAGAACGTGAATATTTGCTGGTTGATGTTAAGCTTAAAATTAAAACTAGCAAGGCGCACACACAATGCAAAGAATGAAACGCGAATTTTACACAAAGCGCTTCATTACTGTCTTAGTTATTGCAATGCTAGAAGACTAATGTTTTCAACAATGACATGAACAAACGGTAATTGAAAGCAAACAAAATGTTCCGACAAACGGTTTTCAACATGTTGATGCTATTGTTGAGTCCATGAAATAACAAAACCGGAAATACAAGAAACGCCCCAAAGACAACAATATCTCTGGGGTGAACATAAGATGGGTTGAGCTGACCCCACCCCCACCATTGCAGTAGACTCCTCCCATCTGGCGTGCCCAAAATATCCCCATATATAAGGTTTGACCCGGCTCATTGATCCACAGGGGTGCTGGCAGTGGTAGGAGATAGTGTTCAGTTGGCCTCACTTTGTCAAGCAGAGTTTGCAAAGATTGTCAAAGTCTTTCAGAACTCGTACACTGACCTACAGAACTCGTACACTGACCTACAGAACTCGTACACTGACCTACAGAACTCGTACACTGACCTATAGACCCACTGAGTAGGTAGACAAACAATGATGACGGTCGTGCCCCTCCTATCATTTTTGAGAAATCTGCCACGCTACATTTGTAGGTAGACAAACAATGATGACGGTCGTGCCCCTCCTATCATTTTTGAGATATCTGCCACGCTACATTTGTAGGTAGACAAACAATGATGACGGTCGTGCCCCTCCTATCATTTTTGAGAAATCTGCCACGCTACATTTGTAGGTAGACAAACAATGATGACGGTCGTGCCCCTCCTATCATTTTTGAGAAATCTGCCACGCTACATTTATAGGTAGACAAACAATGATGACGGTCGTGCCCCTCCTATCATTTTTGAGATATCTGCCACGCTACATTTGTTGTTTTTAATGGCATTTAAGATGTAATCAGGACAAATATGTGAAAACTAGTTTGTGCTGCGGCGCCCCCCCTTTTTAAGGGCGCATACGGCGCCCACCTTTTTCAAAAGCCCAACTAACTTGTCCTTGTATGATAAATACGTAATATTAAAACACATAGCTCGTATTGTTGAATTGATACTATGTACAGGAAATGCAGAGAGATCTAGTTAGGGTGGGACTAATACTAATTAGCAACGACAGTAAGTAAACATTGAAAGGAAAACTCTTTTTACATCGTTCCCTTTTCCAAATTTTAACTATGAGCTAAATCAATGACGTCATATAATATCTTTTTACGGCCAGAAATGTTAGAAAGCAGCGCACCACATTACTGCACCAAAAATAACTCTTATCGAACGTCCGCATGAAATTGTTCAATTATTAATAACTAGGGGCAAGTACCCGGCTTCGCACGGGTTTAACAACAACAGCAACAACAACAAAAACAACAACAAAAACAAAACAACAACAAAAACAACAAAATCAACAACAAAACAACAACAAAACAACAACTACAACAACAACAAAACAACAACTACAACAACAACAGCAACAACGACAAAAACAACAACAGAAACAGCAACAGCAACATGAAGGACATTGTCGTCGCAGGGCAAGGGATGTGGACAACAACAACAACTTCAAAAACAACACAAAAGCAACAACAGCAACAACAGCAACAGCAACAACAACAGCAACAACAACAGCAACAGCAACAGCAACAACAACAAAAACAACAACAGCAACAACAACAAAACAACAACAAAACATCAACGAAACATCAACAACAAAACAACAACAAAACAACAACTACAACAACAACAGCAACAACAACAAAGCAACAACAACAAAACAACAACTACAACAACAAAAGCAACAACAACAAAGCAACAACAACAAAACAACAACTACAACAACAACAGCAACAACAACAAAGCAACAACAACAAAACAACAACAAAAGCAACAACATCAAAGCAACAACAACAAAAAAAATATTTTATGGCGATAATCGCCTTCTTGTTAATCTCGACACCAAAATGTTTATTAATTTGCGTCATTATTTTACGTCTTAATTTTCAATAATTTTTATTTTATATAGCTCATATAGGGAAAAACTACAGTTTGGGCCCCCGGGCCCCAGTATCTTATATATATGGAACGAAACCTGTTTAATAACCTTTCCGGTATAATTTTGTGTACGTGTACCAAATTTCACGTTATTTGGTTGTCTGGATCTTGAGTTATTAGGGAACAGACAGACAGACATCCAGACAACAAATGCGGCTTATATATATATATATATATATATACTAGGGGCAAGTACCCGGCTATGCCCGGGGTTTAACAACAACAGCAACAACAACAAAAACAACAACAGCAACAAAACAACAAAATCAAACAACAAAAACAAAACAACAACAAACAACAACTACAACAACAACAGCAACAACAAAGCAACAACAACAAAGCAACAACAACAAAACAACAACTACAACAACAACAGCAACAACAACAGCAACAACGACAAAAACAACAACAGAAACAGCAACAGCAACAAAACAACAAAAACAAAACAACAACAAAACAAAAACAACAAAATTAACAACAAAACAACAACAAAACAACTACAACAACAACAGCAACAACAACAAAGCAACAACAACAAAACAACAACTACAACAGCAACAACAACAAAGCAACAACAACATGAAGGGCATTGTCGTCGCAGGGCAAGGGATGTGGACAACAACAACAACAGCAAAAACAACACAAAAGCAACAACAGCAAAAGCAACAACAACAGAAACAACAACAGCAACAACAACAAAAACAACCACAAAAACAAAACAACAGCAAAAACAACAAAAACAAAACAACAACAAAAACATCAATAACAAAACAACAACAAAACTACAACAACAACAGCAACAACAACAAGCAACAACAACAAAACAACAACTACAACAACAAAAGCAACAACAACAAATCAACAACAATAGCAAAACAATTATTTTATGGCGATAGTTGCCTTCTTGTTAATCTCGACACCAAAATGTTTATTATTTTGCGTCATTATTTTACGTCTTAATTTTCAATAATTTTTATTTTATATAGCTCATATAAGGAAAAACTACATTTTGGGCCCCCGGCCCCCAGTATCTTATATATATGGAACGAAACCTGTTTAATAACCCTTCCGGTATAATTTTGTGTACGTGTACCAAATTTCACGTTATTTGGTTGTCTGGATCTTGAGTTATTAGGGAACAGACAGACAGACAGACAACAAATGCGTCTTATATATATATAGATATATATATATATAGAGAGAGAGATACTAGGGGCAAGTACCCGGCTTTTCCAGGGTTTAACAACAACAGCAACAACAACAGCAACAACGACAAAACAACAACAGAAACAGCAACAGCAACAAAAACAACAAAAACAAAACAACAACAAAAACAACAAAATCAACAACAAAACAACAACAAAACAACTACAACAACAACAGCAACAACAACAAAGCAACAACAACAAAACAACAAATACAACAGCAACAACAACAAAGCAACAACAACATGAAGGACATTGTCGTCGCAGGGCAAGGGATGTGGACAACAACAACAACAGCAAAAACAACACAAAAGCAGCAACAGCAACAACAACAGCAACAACAACAGCAACAACAACAAAAACAACAACAGCAACAACAACAAAAACAAAACAACGACAAAAACATCAACAACAAAACAACAACAAAACAACAACAAAACAACAACTACAACAACAACAGCAACAACAACAAAGCAACAACAACAAAACAACAACTACAACAACAAAAGCAACAACAAAAGCAACAACAACAAAGCAACAACAAAAAAATTATTTTATGGCGATAATCGCCTTCTTGTTAATCTCGACACCAAAATGTTTATTATTTTGCGTCATTATTTTACGTCTTAATTTTCAATAATTTTTATTTTATATAGCTCATATAAGGAAAAATTACATTTTGGGCCCCCGGCCCCCAGTATCTTATATATATGGAACGAAACCTGTTTAATAACCTTTCCGGTATAATTTTGTGTACGTGTACCAAATTTCACGTTATTCGGTTGTCTGGATCTTGAGTTATTAGGGAATAGACAGACAGACAGACAACAAATGCGTCTTATATATATAGAGACTAGTGGAAAAGCCTGCTAAGGCTCACACACACGCATAGTTCGTGTGTTGTTTCGGTAATTGACGTTCTGTGCTAAAACAATGACGTCACATAATATTTTTTTGCGGCGAAAATTTTTAATTTATTTATAATAATTTTGCGCGCCTCTCGAGCGCCTTTTTGCGCGCCTTTCGATGGGGGAGCCACACGCACAGGTAGGGCGATTATGTATTAGATAGTGTGGAGGGTGTTTAATGTTGATCTGGAAACCAAAATGATTATCCAATTTTAAAAAAGCAGAGTGATGTCCCTTAGCATAAGGCGTGAGGCAGTCAGCGATAATTGAGCGTAAATATATACATGACTCTAAACACCAAGATAAAATCTAGGAATCTACTCTTTAGATAATATAGTATATAAAACTGTTCGGATCACCATCACTCCCATGACCGTTGGGGTGGGGGTGGAAATGGACACATCAAAAGACAAAGATCCCCACATTCACTTATCTGGAGCGGCGGCCAATAACTCCTTCAAAGTCAGCACTGTCCAATCTTTTATGTTGTCAATCCAACTTTCCGTTAACGCCCTCTTTACCAGCCCCTTCTGCAGTGCCTTGAACGATGATTTTTGTCAGACTATTATGTCGCAGAACATGACTGAACCATGCCAGCTTGCGTCTCTTAATAAGCCATAGGAATATGTCCATTAGATAGACAATGAAATCATTCAATTAGATCGCCCAAAAAATCTGTCAATTTAGATAGAGTATAGCAATTTATCAATTTAGACCATAGAAATAAGTCCTTTGGATTGACCACACGAATGTTTCTATTTGATTTGTCATAGGAATGTGTCCATTAAATAGAATATTATGTGCACATAGATAGTCAGGGGAATCTGTCTTTTAGAGTTAGCACAGGAATCTGTTCTTTAGAAAGTTACAGGAATCTGTCCGTTAGATATAAACTAGGAATGTGTTAACATATATATAACGGAGATGTTGACATTTAGTAGGAATCTGTCCGTTAGATATAAACTAGGAATTTGTTAACATAGATATAACGGAGATATATGACATTTAGTAGGAATCTGTCCGTTAGATATAAACTAGGAATTTGTTAACATAGATATAACGGAGATATATGACATTTAGTAGGAATCTGTCCGTTAGATATAAACTAGGAATTTGTTAACATAGATATAACGGAGATATATGACATTTAGTAGGAATCTGTCCGTTATATAGAAACCAGGAATTTGTTAACATAGATATAACGGAGATATATGACATTTAGTAGGAATCTGTCCGTTAGATATAAACTAGGAATTTGTTAACATAGATATAACGGAGATATATGACATTTAGTAGGAATCTGTCCGTTATATAGAAACCAGGAATTTGTTAACATAGATATAACGGAGATATATGACATTTAGTAGAAATCTCATTTATATGTGTGGTGTAATAGCTGATGGTCAGGTCTGCATATAATGATCACCCAGCCCCGCCCCCACAATTCGGTAAAATCTGATTGGTTGTATTTGTCATGAGTCCAATTCTTCTATTCTGAATGATGTCTAGGATCAATGTTGTATAACCATCAAACTGACATAGACTCCGCCCCTCACAGTCTTCTCAAAATATCCCCATATATAAGCAGATATTTGAATTCAAACCAGTCTTTCAACGGCGCTACTCTTGTATTAATACTCTTGTATTATTCTGACATTGTTTGGTCCATTGCTGACAGGAAGGTGACTGCGACCAGAACTATGGCTGTCGGGTTATCATCTCCAGTCTAATTACAAGACTCAAACTTGGTTTCATAGTACACGCGTTATGTAGCAATAAACGGCGTTATGTAGCAATAAACGGCGTTATGTAGCAATAAACGGCGTTATGTAGCAATAAACGGCGTTATGTAGCAATAAACGGCGTTATGTAGCAATAAACGGCGTTATGTAGCAATACACGGCGTTATGTAGCAATAAACGGCGTTATGTAGCAATACACGGCGTTATGTAGCAATACACGGCGTTATGTAGCAATAAACAGCGTTATGTAGCAATAAACGGCGTTATGTAGCAATAAACGGCGTTATGTAGCAATACACGGCGTTATGTAGCAATACACGGCGTTATGTAGCAATACACGGCGTTATGTAGCAATACACGGCGTTATGTAGCAATAACGCATCTATGGGGCGATCTTTGGCAGGAAGGCGAAAGCAAGTTAAGTTAGGATTTTCACTCATACAATTATTGTCAAAAGACATAAAAAGTCTGTCACTGAGAGAACAGGCCTTGTTGTTGAAAATTGTATGAACATAAGCTGCGGGGCTACCTCAAAAGTCTGATGTTGGTATGATTAGCTGCGGAGCTGCCTTAATAGTCTGTGGTTGGTATGAACATTAGCTGCGGAGCTGCCTCAATAGTCTAAAGTTGGTATGAACATTAGCTGCGGGGCTACCTTAATAGTCTAAGGTTTTTATGAACATTAGCTGCGGGGCTGCCTCAATAGTCTAAGGTTGGTATGAACATTAGCTGCGGGGCTGCCTTGATAGTCTAAGGTTGGTATGAACATTAGCAGCGGGGCTGCCTCAATAGTCTAAGGTTGGTATGAACATAAGCTGCGGGCTGCCTCAATAGTCTAAGGTTGGTATGAACATTAGCTGCGGGGCTGCCTCAATAGTCTAAGGTTGGTATGAACATTAGCTGCGGGGCTGCCTCAATAGTCTAAGGTTGGTATGAACATTAGCTGTGGGGCTGCCTCAATAGTCTAAGGTTGGTATGAACATAAGCTGCGGGGCTGCCTTGATAGTCTAAGTTTGGTATGAACATTAGCTGCGGGGCTGCCTCAATAGTCTAAGGTTGGTATGAACATAAGCTGCGGGGCTGCCTCAATAGTCTAAGGTTGGTATGAACATTTGCTGCGGGGCTGCATCAATAGTCTAAGGTTGGTATGAACATAAGCTGCGGGGCTGCCTCAATAGTCTAAGGTTGGTATGAACATTAGCTGCGGGGCTTCCTCAATAGTCTAAGGTTGGTATGAACATTAGCTGCGGGGCTGCCTCAGTAGTGTACGGTTGGTATGAACATTAGCTGCGGGGCTGCCTCAATAGTCTAAGGTTGGTATGAACATAAGCTGTGGGGCTGCCTCAATAGTCTAAGGTTGGTATGAACATAAGCTGCGGGGCTGCCTCATTAGTCTAAGGTTGGTATGAACATAAGCTGCGGGGCTGCCTCAATAGTCTAAGGTTGGTATGAACATAAGCTGCGGGGCTGCCTCCATAGTCTAAGGTTGGTATGAACATAAGCTGCGGGGCTGCCTCAATAGTCTAAGGTTGGTATGAACATAAGCTGCGGGGCTGCCTCAATAGTCTAAGGTTGGTATGAACATAAGTTGCGGGGCTGCCTCAATAGTCTAAGGTTGGTATGAACATTAGCTGCGGGGCTGCCTCAATAGTCTGATGTTGCTATAATATGTACGCCATCCCCACGTACGATCAGACCAGCGACGCTCCTGGTAGCCAAGCCTCACATAGGCGTATCTTTGGGTTCACCAAAAACAGAGAAACGGCTGTTTTTTCTCCAAATCTCTTGGTCTTTGTGATCCGTTCTTCCTGTAGAACTCTAAGATCATCTCTTGGATACGGACTCCTGTAGCTTACCACAACAAAAATGTGGGAGGAGGGGAGGAGGTTGAATCTCAATGCTCTGAAAACCACTTTTAAATAAACGTCTCGTTTGGTGGATATACTAAAAGCTGAAAAACGCTACCAAATGTTCCTCTTCCACAGCATTTAAAACTTTGCACAATTTTCGTGCTGCAGGACTTTTTTTTATATTTCTGTATCTATTTTCTGAGAATAAACTACATCCATAGTCATTGCAATGTATCAGGGTTTTTTTTAAACTCTATAAAAAACATATATATATACATATATATTATAGATTTGAAAATATTTCCACACCACCCAACCTAACACCCCAAAATAACAGCCAATGGAAGTTAATGAGAAATTACCTAGAATAAAACTATTGGCTAACGAATGGAAGCCATCTTGCCTCAACTTCAAGTCGGAAATACTGACACTCTAATAAGACGAAGAAGAAGAAAAAAAATCCGCTCTCGTAAGGCGAAAATTGCGCAAAGTTTTAGAGGCATGCTATATAATTAGATTCGTCATCAGAACATCAGCAAAGCCAACAAGAAGGACAATCCTGGTCTTATGATGTCACGTGATAGCTGTCTTCTATTTAGATCCCGAAAGTAGTAATCGCGCAATGACGTCATCCATATAAAGGACAGATAATCCTGACGTTGTCAAGAAAAACTTCAAGGGTAATAATTCTATCAATATTTGCTGAAATATCTGGAAGTCAATAATCATGAATCGTGAAATACAATCCAAGACTGACTTCCTGAATAGACTGCGGCACTGAAGTCGTATTGTATACTGTTGGAATGTAGACTGGGGGAAACGTGACTACGGGACAACGACATTGAAAGAGAAATCATTCTAACTGAGGCATTAATTATGTGGTCAATCTTTCAAACTAAATTCGTTAAAATATTTACTATTCAATCTAGTGATTGGATGAACAGTTTTGTAAAAATAATAATATTATAAAGAAGAATAAGCTGGCTTGCATAAAGGTGGATAAAATTAGTTCAAGGAAAATGGAGTGGCGCCGATGGTGACTCCATTCTAGTCTATGTCATAAACAAATGTCTAGTAATTTATTAACATAATCGGCTGCCAGGGGTGTGCATATTGTTATAGTATACATAAAATCACCGTAGTGTAACTATGTGATGTATCTGTTATATTATTGCAGTGACACGTGACATGTACACAGAGTTAGTTTTCTTTTTCCCGTTTTTGGAGGTAGAGATTATTGTTACTATTTTTGTAAAACGGAAACTTTCTAAAAGTAATTTTAGTTCCTCCCTGTTCTAAACCCTGCTACACCTTTCTTTGGCTGGTAGATTCTGGTGTATCGCATTATATAATCATTTCTTGTGCTGGTACATTCTAGTGTATCGCATTATATAATCATTTCTTGTGCTGGTACATTCTAGTGTATCGCATTATATAATCATTTCTTGTGCTGGTACATTCTAGTGTATCGCATTATATAATCATTTCTTGTGCTGATACATTCTAGTGTATCGCATTATATAATCATTTCTTGTGCTGGTACATTCTAGTGTATCACATTATATAATACATTCTTGTGCTGGTACATTCTAGTGTATCGCATTATATAATCTCCAGGACAAGTGTGCTGCTAATTATCAGCATTTCGCGTATAAGTATCTGTATTTTACAGTTGTTTTTCAAAGTTCAAGAATTTAAGTACGTTTACACTTCATCAAGAGACTTGTTTCATGTGTGTACAAGTTAACATAATTCCTTGACCATAACAATATCCAAATGCTCAATTAAAGGGACGAGGGTAGGATCACGTGACTCAAAGCCTGAAAGACAATATAATTGGTCATCAAAGTAAAGTAAATATAAGTAATATTCATGGTATTGTATTATTTAGAAATAATAACTTTTAAAAAAAGAATTTGAACGAAACTTTAAAAAATGTGAATTTATGAAAGAATTCCCGTAATAGATTTTGTATTTTAAGCAAATTCATTCTATTTGACTATCAATGAATTATAGATTTATCGTCAAACTGAAATATTGGTGTCATAAATCTGCAATTAATCTGAATTGTTGCTTTTACACACACATACAATTATTTTATGTGATCTGAAACTTTTGGTATGTGTTTGCTGTGGGCGTGTTTATTTGTGTTTGTATGTTTGCTCCTATGGTGTAATGCCTTTGTGTTTATGTTTGTATATTTGCTCATATGTTGTAATGCCTTTGTATTTATGTTTGTATATTTGCTCATATGTTGTAATGCCTTTGTGTTTATGTTTGTATGTTTGCTCATATGTTGTAATGCCTTTGTGTTAATGCTTGTATATTTGCTCATATGTTGTAATGCCTTTGTGTTAATGCTTGTATATTTGCTCATATGTTGTAATGCCTTTGTGTTTATGTTTGTATATTTGCTCATATGTTGTAATGCCTTTGTGTTAATGCTTGTATATTTGCTCATATGTTGTAATGCCTTTGTGTTTATGTTTGTATGTTTGCTCATATGTTGTAATGCCTTTGTGTTTATGTTTGTATGTTTGCTCATATGTTGTAATGCCTTTGTGTTTATGTTTGTATATTTGCTCATATGTTGTAATGCCTTTGTGTTTATGTTTGTATGTTTGCTCATATGTTGTAATGCCTTTGTGTTTATGTTTGTATGTGTTGCCATTGACCACGACTATATGTTATTTGTTTCAATTATTGAGATCTGAATTCATGCCAGGTTGTTGGTGTTCTTGTTGTTGTTGTTTTTTTTTAAATTTTACCCCCTCCCCTTCCCCGGTAAGATTTCTATTTACATGTAACACCTGTTACACTGAACCATAGATGTGATCAAATGTTTACTTTGTCTACGTCTGCATAACATTCCTTCTTATATTTTAACATATTTTTACGGACTATACGACACACCTAAATTTTTAAGCAATAAAAAAATGACACTTCTTTATTTTAAATATTAAATTCGAGTATAAGACGCACCTGAATTTTGAGGGCGATTTTTTTAAAAGAAAAAGGTGCGTCTTAAGGTCCGTAAAATACGGCATCTCTTTTGTGTTAAATCATTAAACTGTACTGTACTGTATATTAAATGACTGTACTGTACTGTATATTAAATGACTGTACTGTACTGTATATTAAATCACTGTACTGTACTTTATATTAAATCACTGTACTGTACTTTATATTAAATGACTGTACTGTACTGTATATTAAATGACTGTACTGTACTGTATATTAAATGACTGTACTGAACTGTATATTAAATGACTGTACTGTACTGTATATGAAATCACTGTACTGTACTTTATATTAAATCACTGTACTGTAGTGTATATTAAATGACTGTACTGTACTGTATATTAAATCACTGTACTGTACTGTATATTAAATGACTGTACTGTACTGTACTGTATATTAAATCATTAAACTGTACTGTACTGTACTGTATATTAAATCACTGTACTGTACTGTATATTAAATCACTGTACTGTACTGTATATTAAATGACTGTACTGTACTGTATATTAAATCACTGTACTGTACTGTATATTAAATGACTGTACTGTACTGTATATTAAATCACTGTACTGTACTGTATAGTAAATGACTGTACTATACTGTACTGTATATTAAATAATTAAACTGTACTGTACTGTACTGTATATTAAATGACTGTACTGTACTGTATATTAAATCACTGTACTGTACTGTATATTAAATGACTGTACTGTACTGTATATTAAATCACTGTACTGTACTGTATATTAAATGACTGTACTGTACTGTATATTAAATCACTGTACTGTACTGTATATTAAATGACTGTACTGTACTGTATATTAAATCATTAAACTGTACTGTACTGTACTGTATATTAAATGACTGTACTGTACTGTATATTAAATCACTGTACTGTACTGTATATTAAATGACTGTACTGTACATTAAATCACTGTACTGTACTGTATATTAAATGACTGTACTGTACTGTATATTAAATCCCTGTACTGTACTGTATATTAAATCACTGTACTGTACTGTATATTAAATCACTGTACTGTACTGTATATTAAATCACTGTACTGTACTGTATATTAAATCACTGTACTGTACTGTATATTAAATCACTGTACTGTACTGTACTGTATATTAAATGACTGTACTGTACTGTATATTAAATTACTGTACTGTACTGTATATTAAATCACTGTACTGTACTGTACTGTACTGTATATTAAATCACTGTACTGTACTGTATTTAAATCACTGTACTGTACTGTACTGTATATTAAATCACTGTACTGTACTGTATATTTAATCACTGTACTGTACTGTATATTAAATGACTGTACTGTACTGTATATTAAATGACTGTACTGTACTGTATATTAAATCACTGTACTGTACTGTATATTAAATCACTGTACTGTACTGTATATTAAATGACTGTACTGTACTGTATATTAAATGACTGTACTGTACTGTATATTAAATCACTGTACTGTACTGTATATTAAATCACTGTACTGTACTGTATATTAAATGACTGTACTGTACTGTATATTAAATTACTGTACTGTACTGTATATTAAATCACTGTACTGTACTGTATATTAAATCACTGTACTGTACTGTATATTAAATCACTGTACTATATATTAAATCACTGTACTGTACTGTACTGTATATTAAATCACTGTACTGTACTGTATATTAAATCACTGTACTGTACTGTATATTAAATGACTGTACTGTATATTAAATGACTGTACTGTATATTAAATGACTGTACTGTATATTAAATGACTGTACTGTATATTAAATCACTGTACTGTATATTAAAGCACTGTACTGTATATTAAAGCACTGTACTGTATATTAAATCACTGTACTGTACTGTACTGTATATTAAATGACTGTACTGTACTGTATATTAAATCACTGTACTGTATTTGCTCTTTAAATAAATATAAAAATAAGATAACTTGATTGATGTCCACATGGAGAGAGACTCTAATATAATTAACAACTGTACATCCTGTAAGTACAACAATAAGATGGGTTCTCCCGACTAACAATGGAATGAGTTGTCCCGGCTAACAATGGAATGAGTTGTCCCGACTGACAATGGAATGAGTTGTCCCGGCTTATTATAGAATGGGTTGTCCCGGCTATTTATAGGAAGGGTTGTCCCGGCTAACAATGGAATGGGTTGTCCCGGCTTATTATAGGATGGGTTGTCCCGGCTATTTATAGGAAGGGTTGTCCCGGCTAACAATGGAATGGGTTGTCCCGCCTTCAGTTCTTTTCACAAACTTTTCACTCTATTTTTCTTACTCTTCCTTCCCCGAAAAGTTACCACTTCTCCCGTAAAAACATAACAACTTTGGATTTTCAGCCTAAGTGTCTGTGTTGACAAATTCTTCCAGTCAAACATTCAATCCATTGCACAATCATTCCATAGCACATATAATCCATAGCACAATCATTCCGCGATAAGGAATTTTATATTCAATATAGAATAGGACTGCCATAAAGCTTTTCAATAAAACACAAAATACACAAACAAATTGTGTATGAAAACAATAAATTACTAAAGTTTATATTTATTGTTTTAATTACAGAATGTATTTGTGTATTTTGTATTAAATGTATTCAAGCCTAGTGCGGGCAACATGAATATATTTTTAAGCAACTCATCATTTCGTCGTTTCATTTTCTGTTTAACACTTAGAAGATATTTTAATGTAACAAATATAAAGCAAACTTTCCGAGAAGTAAGCGATAAGTAGATCTCCAAGTCCATTCCAGTTTAAGTTCAGCTCTGAGTCCCGGCATGAGGTTGTCGCATGACAGGAGCCGATGAAACCCTTTGCCCTTAAACCTCGTGATATGATTACGTCCCTTCGGAGACGTGCCCTTTCAGCGGAGCTATAATGCTATTGAAATGCGTGGACTTTCCTTTTAGTCCGCACTACGTTATGTCCTCCCATGTGTGCCCGTGTTCAATAGCCTTCCATAAAGTGCCGTCCGTCACTGCACATTTTCCCATAACGTTGTCAGAACAGCGAATCTTATCTGAAAAATATTTCTATAGAAATGCCAGATAAATACGTGAGACATTTCGCAACAGGTCCCTTTGTTTGGGGGTGGGGGGTGGTCTTTGAGAGTGTTCAATTAAACATTATACAATTTTGGGGAGCAAACTGATGTTATCAATGATAACATAGGGAAAACCATATCTGAGAAGAAGAGGGCTGCACGGCTAGAGACTGTCCCAGCTAGAAATAGTTTCAGCTAGATAATGTTTCAGCTAGATATTGTTTCAGCTAGATATTGTTTCGACTAGATATTGTTTCAGCTAGATATTGTTTCAGCTAGATATTGTTTCAGCTAGATATTGTTTCGGCTAGATATCGTTTCAGCTCGAATGGCTTTAAATACAGAGTGCCTTATAGTTAAGCATTTCTTATAAGAATAAAACAACGTTTGGCCGTGGTCAGAATGTTGAAAGTTGTCTAAATAAACAAGTGTGTCTTTGTGCCTAAGTGTGTATGTGTGTGTGTCAAGCTGTTTTGATGTAATGAAGGACATGGCCGAATTTTAAGATGTGTAATATTTATGAATTTTAAAAACGCAAATCGACAAGAACAATGACAAGAACCATGACAAGAACCATGACAAGAAACATGACAAGAACCATGACAAAAACCATGACAAGAACCATGACAAGAACCATGACAAGAACCATGACAAGAACCATGACAAGAACCATGACAAGAACCATGACAAGAACCATGATGGTCAATAATTTTAAATAATATTTTCAGTGACGTATTTCCGAACCAGAATGACAAACTCCTTCCTCCACCGTTGAAATATGAGACATTGATATGTGTTGTCCCAACACGATGAATGGCACACCAATCTTTGAATACATCTACCGTTTGAAGGCCGCAGTAAAGAAAAGATCTATGATTGGGTTTCTGCCCTCCATGACAGTGACAGACTGACATGACAGTGACAGACTGTAGTTCAATAGTGTTTGAAGTGATAGCGGGGTTATTTCCACGAAATATTCATGTCGCAATCAGTTTATTGAATACACGGTGAACAAAGAAGCGAGAGTAGAGTAGAGTTATTTATGTGTGGATGTCTATTATGTGTGGATGTTTCATTTATAGTTTGGCTAAATTAATTATATGTAACATTTAAATTATTTGATGATAACTCGTCTGTGATTTTAAAGAAACCTTAAGCAATTAATCCATTCTAACACCATACAGCGACCCCAACATGCAATTAATCCATTCTAACACCATACAGCGACCCCAACATGCAATTAATCCATTCTAAAACCATACAACGACCCCTACATGCATTTAATCCATTCTAAAATCCATACAGTGACCCCTACATGTAATTAATCCATTCTAACACCATACAGCGACCCCAACATGCATTTAATCCATTCTAATACCATACAACGACCCCTACATGCATTTAATCCATTCTAAAATCCATACAGTGACCCCTACATGTAATTAATTCATTCTAACACCATACATCGACCCGTACATGCATTTAATCCATTCCAACACCATACAGCGACCCCAACATGCATTTAATCCATTCTAACACCATACAACGACCCCTACATTCATTTAATCCATTTTAAAACCATACATCGACACGTACATGCATTTAATCCATTCTAACACCATACAACGATGTCTACAAGGATTTTATCCTCAATGACATATAGCGGACCTTAAAAGTAATAAATCCATTCTAACATCATGCTGCAGCCAAACCAAGACGGCCGAGGCCAATATTAATGTGCCTGTAGAGAACACACCCGCCCCTCCCCTGTCTATCTCATGCCCACAAAGTGAAGTGGTCTGTCCAGGCCACGCCCAACCAACGCCACAAAAATACCCCCCTATATAAGGACGAGAAGTCTACCCAAGAGCGCGGAGATCTAAGCCTCTAAAGTCCTGAGTTGGTCTCTTGTGTGCGGTCCTTTAGGTCGGCAGGAGACATTGAATGGTGGAACCAGCGGTCGGTTTTGTTAGGCTCCTATACAGGGTACGGAGTTGGGACATTCCCAAAGTACTGTCGGTGTCAGACATGAAAAGTGCACATGTTTTCTGGCTCTGAATGGGGTTGTCCTGGAGACTTTGTTACCGTGGAGCTATTTAAAGATGTGATCCTAGTGACACGATAACTGGGCCGTCCATAAAGTAATGAAATCAAACCATGAACAGAAATAATATTACATTGGACATTTATTTTATAATTCTTAAAGACAAGTTTCATTAACATAGATATTTTACTTTTTTGGCACCTTATTTACTTTCCTCAGCTACCAGTACGAAACGTTCATTGTTTAAAGTCACTGGTCTTACTCGGATTACTTCCTTGCAAAATGCAATTTCACGATGCCATCCAATAATATCACTTTGACCTCTGTCCGAACCATACAAAAATACGAGTTTGACCTCTGTCCGAACCCTACACTTTGACCTGTTTATAGCTATCCAAAACTTTTACTTGGTTGTAACAGTTGCAACCAGCGAGTGTAACAGTTGCAACCAGCGAGTGTAACAGTTGCAACCAGCGAGTGTAACAGTTACAACGAGCGAGTGTAACTGTTGCAACCAGCAAGTGTAACAGTTACAACCAGCGAGTGTAACTGTTGCAACCAGCGAGTGTAACATTTACAACCAGCGAGTGTAACAGTTGCAACCAGCGAGTGTAACAGTTACAACCAGTGAGTGTAACAGTTGCAACCAGCGAGTGTAACAGTTGCAACCAGCGAGTGTAACAGTTGCAACCAGCGAGTGTAACAGTTACACATATTCCTTTTCGTGTATTTCTTTACAAAAATGAGGTCATTTTAAACTGTTGATATTTTTACAAAGAAAAGCCACCTGTTTGAGTTTGTCATTAATTTACAAGCTAGCTAATAAAAAAAGACTGTACCGGATTCAAAATTTTGAAATCCTGCTGGAGCTAGATTTGTAAAAATTGCAGGATTTGCCTGAGCCAAAATCCGGTACACCCCTAAAATAAACTAAAATTCGAAGTATTCGTTTGTATGATTTTATATCAGCTAACTTTATCTAGATATCTAATTTGACCCCTGGCTGTTTAATGTGTTATTTCACGATTGAAGCACTTCCCCGCCAGTTTGAGAACACCAATCTGACGATCTTTGTCAGGGAAATTAAATAAAGATAATGAATAATGACATTCTATAGCGTTTGATGTCATCTCTTATAGTAGATATTAGATATATGACATTCTATAGCGTTTGATGTCATCTCTTATAGTAGATATTAGATATATGACATTCTATAGCGTTTGATGTCATCTCTTATAGTAGATATTAGATATATGACATTCTATAGCGTTTGATGTCATCTCTTATAGTAGATATTAGATATATGACATTCTATAGCGTTTGATGTCATCTCTTATAGTAGATATTAGATATATGACATTCTATAGCGTTTGATGTCATCTCTTATAGTAGATATTAGATATATGACATTCTATAGCGTTTGATGTCATCTCTTATAGTAGATATTAGATATATGACATTCTATAGCGTTTGATGTCATCTCTTATAGTAGATATTAGATATATGACATTCTATAGCGTTTGATGTCATCTCTTATAGTAGATATTAGATATATGACATTCTATAGCGTTTGATGTCATCTCTTATAGTAGATATTAGATATATGACATTCTATAGCGTTTGATGTCATCTCTTATAGTAGATATTAGATATATAAGCTTACAGAATAAGAGAACTTCAAAATATTCTTAACGTTTTCGCGAATTATCAGTATCATATGGGGCTGCCATATTAGATTTGGTTAATGCTTAATTTTGTATTTTCATAATTTTGTTAAATCAGAGTTTTTTTAAAAATGGGAATAAATCTCAGACAAAAACGAAACTCAGAAGAAGGAACAAAACTGTAAAAAGCAGCGATTTAAAAAGCAAAGAGGAAAAAGACATTACTTCTTTTTGTCTATTCTTAGTCTTTACTCTCAGATGTTCATTGCCTCTCCTTTGCAGTCCCATTGTTTTTAACTAATAGTGATACATCGATAGCATTCTCCCCCAACAAAGGGAAATAACAACGTTTTCATTTTGGATGTCTTAGAACTCGCGGAGTTGACGGAAATTAATAAACATCAATTAAAGTGAAGTCTTGCTAGTAAAACCTTTCCGGAGTTTATAACATGGGCGTGTACCAAGGATGGATGGAGGCAGTTCGCCCTTGAAATTCAAATTTGGGAAATAAATAAAGAAAGTGCAAAATTTTTTTTTACATCTTAATTAAAAACCAAATGTACTTTTCTTCTGCATCATATTTAAAGCCCTCGGTTGTATAGGAGTTTGTTCAACTACACCCTTGTACCCACCTTTGTACTTACCCTTGTACCCACCCTTGTACCCACCTTTGTATCCACCATACACTCCATTCTTTGCTTTTCCTATTTTGTTTGAAGAGATGGTAAGATAGTATTAAAAATTCTTAGTGCGTTTAACTTGAATGAAATAAAATTTGTGATTGGTTGACAACAGAGTAAGTAGCCCAGGAATTTGCTCACCGTCTAGTTGCACGCATAGGTCATTGGGGTGTATGGGGTGCTCAAGGCAGGGTAGTACCTCCGGTGGGGGAACACGTCGTACTCTCTTGGGGGTAGTTCGTCCACCCTTGGTCCCCACTTGTCACTCAGCTCTCACCAGTGGCTCCTAGAAACTGTAGCGTGCACAGTGGCCACACCCCGGGCAACGGCTTCGACTGGCTGGCTAAACCTGGTGAGGGTAGCCGACGAGTCTCAAACCCTCGGTGATCTAGGTATGTCTACCTATGCACGTGAAGACTGGATTCGGTGGACAGAGCGGAGGAACCACTAGTTGGTCAACGGTCAAAAAGGCGATTCTCAGCAAAGCGTTGTGGAACGCTAAGGGCATGACAAGACACACAGGACATCATGGCCATCCACTGCACCCGTCTCCATCACCAGCCGTCTCGACTTTGTCCTGCCGCTGGATCAAGATGGTCTCGGGCGAGAGAGTGAGATCGACGAACTGCGCAACTCTTTCTCACTTAAATCCAAGTCATCGCGCAAGTCACTTTTGTCATCCATTCCATCCCATCATTCACCGACAAGTCCTGTGGCGACAGGCAAGCGACGGAGCGACAGGTGTGGGTACACTGGGAGCCGTAGCCGCAACCCTGCACACAGGCGTCCCAGGGCATAGGGTCGTTCTTCACGGACACGGAGCAGCGGTGGAGTCCGGCAGCCCCCTGGCGACTGAGCAGCCCTCTACAGGAATGCACTGCTCACCTCCATGGCATGAGGAAGGGGCTACAAAAGGTGCCCTAAACATTGCCTGCTCCAACCTACCCTAGCCAGCACACCGCGGCTGGTGGGGACCCTATACCAGCGGTCGAAACCAAAAGAAGAAAACGAGGATAGTTCTTCTCATATTGGGCGCGTGGAATGTGCGCACAGTCCTGGACAGAGACGATGCAGGCAGACCTCAGAGGAGAACAGCCCTGATTGGAAAAAAAACTCGCTAGATATGGCATCGACGTCGCAGCCCTGAGCGAGACCAGGCTGGCGGGAGAAGGAGAGCTCTGTGAAAGAGGATCTGGTTACACATTCTACTGGAGTGGCAGACCCAGCGAGGAGCGGCGTGAAGCAGGCGTTGGGTTTGCAGTTAAGACAACTCTTGTCGGAAAGCTGGCTGGACTTCCCAAGGGAGTGAACGACAGGCTCATGACCATGAGACTCCCATTGGCTGGAAAGAAGCACCTCACCATCATCAGTGCCTACGCTCCAACTATGACCAATCCAGATGACGTGAAGGCAAAGTTTTACGAAGAACTTCACACTGTCATTGCCGACGTTCCAAAGGTGGACAAACTCATCTTGCTAGGTGACTTCAACGCAAGAGTTGGCAAGGACAACGTTGCCTGGGAAGGAGTCCTTGGACATCATGGAGTGGGTCACCTGCTGAGGTCTACAAGGAGGGGGGAGGCCCTGACTGAAAGGCTCCACCAGCTGTTTCTCTTGATATGGCAGCAAGAGACGATCCCACAGGACTTCAAAGATGCCTCCATCATACATCTATATAAGCAAAAAGGAAGTAGTCAGGCTTGTGACAACCACAGAGGCATATCCCTGCTTTCTATCGCAGGAAAGATCCTTGCCAAAATCCTGCTCAACCGTCTCACAGTCCACCTTGACCAAGGACTCCTGCCTGAAAGTCAGTGTGGATTCCGAAAAGAGCGAGGAACCATCGACATGGTGTTCACTGCCAGGCAGCTGCAAGAGAAATGTCATGAGCAGAACTTCGACCTGTTCTCCACCTATGTCGACCTGACCAAGGCTTTTGACACTGTTGGCAGAGAGGGTCTGTGGAAGATCATGGCCAAGTACGGTTGCCCACGGAAATTCATCGTCTTGGTGCAACAATTCCATGAGGGCATGCAGGCCAGAGTCCAGGACAGCGGAGAGTCTTCTGATCCTTTCCCAGTCACAAACGGGGTCAAGCAGGGCTGCGTCCTGGCACCAACACTGTTTAGCCTCATGTTTTCCGCCATGCTGACAGAGGCCTTCTGAGACGAGGATGTTGGTGTCAACCTGAGGTACCGCACAGATGGGAAACTATTCAACCTTCGGAGGCTCCAGGCAAAAATCAAGGTTATGACAGACATCATCAGAGACCTGCTGTTTGCTGATGAATGTGCCCTCAACGCTGTCTCAGAAGCCGATAGGAAACGCAGCGTTAACCTGTTCTCCGGCGCCGCACAAAATTTGGTTTGAAGATCAACACTAAGAAGACCGAAGTCCTCCATCAGCCCGCGCCTGGAAGGCCCAACATCACTGTCAACGGCCAGAGACTCAACACAGTGAACCGTTTCACATACCTAGCCAGCTTACTGTCTCAAAATGTCACCATCGATGACGAAGTGAATGTCAGAATTACCAGACCAATGTACCCAAATGTCTGGAACAGTAGAGGCATTACCATCCAGACCAAGGTGAAAGTATACAGGGCTGTGGTGCTCCCCACACTGCTATATGCGTGTGAAACATGGACTGTGTATCAGCGCCATTCTAGGAAGCTTAACCACTTTCATACAACAACCCTCAGGAAGATCCTCGGCATAAAGTGGCAGGATAAAACTCCAGACACAGGGGTACTGACCAAGGCAGGTCTCCCCAGCATCTTCACCCTCCTGATGCAGTCCCAGCCTCGCTGGGCAGGGCACGTGGTCCGAATGCCAGACCAGAGACTGCCAAAGAGACTCTTCTATGGCGAGCTGCAGCATGGCCAGCGGTCCCACGGTGGGCAAAAGAGACGCTTCAAAGACACACTGAGAGCCTCACAGAAAGCGTTTGCCATCACCCCAGAAACGTGGGAACGTGCTGCAATGGACCGATCCACCTGGCGTTCTTCCATCCACGAAGGTGCCAAGTCATGCGAGGCAAACCGGATCACCGCCGCAGAAAAGAAGAGGCAAGCTCGAAAGGCCCGTGCTGTCAACCCTCCTGGAGATGTCCCACTCGTCCCTTCTGTTCCCGAACCTTCCGTGCAAGGATCGGCCTCATCAGCCATCTGCGCACGCACAAACAGAGCCAGCCCCAGCAACCCTCGGATGACTAGAGTGGTTCTCGTCGAATCGACGGACGAACAACAACAACAACAACAGTTGCACGCATCCAACCAGGCATAAATAAGTGATACTAGTATGTGCAAATATGTTAAGTTTATGTGTTAATTATTACTGTTATGAAATTTCCTGCCAACAGTTCTGTTGGAAAAATAAATAAATAAATAAATGTAGTGACGTTCAACTATTTAATAATAAAAAAGGGAATATCCAATTTTGTATTACATTAATTTTTATTCGAATATTTGATTTCACAACACACATTGTTATTTAGTACAAGCATTTAATACTGTATCTATGAATTACTGTTAATTCTTCACAATCGGACTTGTTCAGATTGATCTCTGCCCCCCCCCCTTAAGGAGGATTTACCCTATGACTGTGACTGTCTCAATTGTTAACATCTATAGTTGCACATTCGTATAACGAGCCTTGTGTTTTCCTAGTGACCTCGGTACACCGCGACCACAATGTTGTCCTATAATGAAACATTTAATCACTGGACTCACTAGATGTCATGACTTGTTCATATTCCATCAACTCACATCATATTTCACTACCTAATTATACCATAAGCTACGCACCAATTAACTGGACACTCGTACAAATTTCTACCCATCCAGTGCACACTAAATTGCGCCATGTCACTCACGTAATCCGCGCACACTTGATTACGTCATTAAAGTCTTAGACCAAGAATAAGCATTCATTGTTACATCTTTTTCTTAAAAAAGTAGAATAAATCTTGCACTTAGCACATCAGGAAATGTAATAAATGAAATGTAAAGAAAACGACATATCACATTTAAACATTCATTTGAACTTTTCACATCAATAAGTCCAGTCTAAAAGTCTATCAAGAAATCTTCAAAGCTGTTGTTAGTCTAAAAGCCTGTCAGGAAATCTTTTAAACTGTTGCCAGTCTAAAATTCTGCCAAGAAATCTTCAAAGCTGTTGTTAGTCTAAAAGTCTGTCAAGAAATCTTCAAAGCTGTTGTTAGTCTAAAAGTCTGTCAGGAAATCTTTTAAACTGTTGCCAGTCTAAAAGTCTGTCAAGAAATCTTCAAAGCTGTTGTTAGTCTAAAAGTATGTCAGTAAGTCTTTTTAATTGTTGCCACTCTAAAAGTCTGTCAGGACATTTTTACAGCTGTTCGTTAAACACGCGTGTCGGCTTCTTGTGCAAGTATCAAATACATGTTTTTGCATCACCTGACATGAGGTGACAGGGGCTGTTGTAAAACTGACCAAGATGGATTTGGGGGGAGGAGTGCTAAAATTTTGACCTAGGTGAGGGACACGCCTCTTCGAGCCAGTACTTGATGTCGTAGACCTTGGGTTTCATCGTCTGCTTGACAAGAGCGTCACACACCTGACACAGAATGCTGTATCCCGGAAGTGTTTCGTACATGTCCTTGACCTCCAGGTACTTGCTGTAGGTCTCCAGGTCAAGGTTCTGCAGGTAGACCGCCAGCTCCCTGGCCGTGGGGAACCAGTCGATGTTGATGAGCGAGCCTTTGGGGAAGTATTTGTTGTAGTCGGTACCACCCATGACGACTGGGACGATGTGGTTGTCGGCCATGAACGTCTTGAAGATCTTCTCAGTCAGGTAGTCCGAGCAGAAGGCGTTCTCAAAGGCCAGGTAGAACTTGTAAGGACGGAGCAGATGGAGGAGACAGTCGCCCCTCAGTTGGGACAAGCATGACGTGGCGTTACCACAGCGTCCAAATATGTCCACATCGATGTATTTCTGGATGATGAACACGATATGACACATGAAATATGAATGTCGTCAAACAATATGTCATATGAAATATCAATGTAGTCAAACAAATATGACACATGAAATATCAATGTCGTCAAACAAATATGACACATGAAATATCAATGTCGTCAAACAAATATGACACATGAAATATCAATGTCGTCAAACAAATATGACACATGAAATATGAATGTCGTCAAACAAATATGACACATGAAATATCAATGTCGTCAAACAATATGTCATATGAAATATCAATGTCGTCAAACAATATGTCATATGAAATATCAATGTCGTCAAACAAATATGACACATGAAATATCAATGTCGTCAAACAAATATGACACATGGAATATCAATGTCGTCAAACAAATATGACACATGGAATATCAATGTCGTCAAACAAATATGACACATGAAATATCAATGTCGTCAAACAAATATGACACATGAAATATGAATGTCGTCAAACAAATATGACACATGAA